>JARHVA010006537.1:20000-67500 GCA_037957365.1 Torreya grandis | reverse complement strand
TTCTTTTCATCCCTCTTTTGTTACTCTTATTGGTATTCTTGTTGTTGTGCATCTTATCCATGTGTCTCATCTTGAGGTAAACTTGTTTCTTATATTTCCATTTCCTCTAGTGCATTTATTTTGCTAACTATTTGAGTTTCCTCTAAGGAGGTTAGTTCTATCACATTACCTCATAACACAAATTTTTTATTCCTTGATAATGGCAGGGGAGTTAGGGACTGGTTGACTCTTTTCATAGATTTTATTTGTGGTTGTTATTGTGAATCTTGTACATGTTGTGTAATATTCCCTTCCACTACTTCACCAATATAAACCATCCTTTCCTTGACATGTTTTTCTATCCTTTTCAAAAAATGAGTCCTTGGATTATGCTTCAAAGTAGGCAATGGAAATTCTTATTTCGATTACTCTTGTTCTTGTGCATCTAAAGATACCTTAGTTGGATTTATGTGAAATATATTAGCTATTATTTTTTTCATGTAGCTTATTATCCTAAAGTATCAATAATGATATAAGGGGAGGGGTTATGTGATGTTAACCCAGAGATCCTACCTTACATGATTTTTCACTTGGCAAGTGTGCACTCATTTTTAAAATATTTTTTTCTCCTCCATGCCATAGAATTTAGTGATGATGTCCTCAGTCATGGTATTTCATAATTATTGTTCTTGCACTCATATTTTCATTAGGTCACACTGAGCTACTATGCATGGAACATGTGGATTATCTAACCAAGATTTTATCTTCCATGTTTGCTTCTTAGGTAGAGGAGGTGAGGCTCTCTACACATGTGCCTTTATTTTTGCTTTCTCATGTTGGGATGGGGTTGTTGAATCTTGTGGTGGTACCTATGGTTATGATTATTGTTTTGTTTATGGCTAATTTAATGCTAGTTATTTCCCTTGTGGGAGAATTGATTTCGGCAACAATTTAGGCGACAATTCGGGTGATAGTTCCACCCCAATTGATGACAGAACTTTTGGGAGCCATAACTTTTGCACCATAGCTCCAATTGACTCGCCATTTGAACCATTGGAAAGCTAAGAATGAGGATAACATCCTGAAATGGCATGGAGATTTGATCAATGAATTTTAACCCCCAAAAACCCAATGGAAGTGTCCCAAATTTCAATTTTAATAGTGCAGTCTAAAAATAGTAAGTTTCTAAAAATAGTAATTCCTCAAATTTTGTATTGTTTTAAATCTTGGAAGTCAAACCACTTAATCTTCCTCAAGATTGGTGACCTTCCACATCCTCCCCATGCTTTAAAAATGTGTATAAATGAAGAGGTAACCTGAAATGTGAAGACAAACATCTCTTCCCAGAGATAAGCATATATTTGTATTGTGATCTTGAGTAATACTACATCTCTTCTCAGAGAATTCATTGTTACTATGTTATTTCTATGCTATTGAGATATTTATCAACCAGAACTTCTGAGTTTTGGATCAAGAATGGATATTCTTGATCAAAGATGTGGAACCTTCCTCATAGTTAAATATTTTTTTCTGTATACTTTAGCTTATGATTCTACCATTATAATGAATAATGACACCAAGATCATAATTAGAGTGGCCAAATCATGAAATTTGATATGAATACCATTATGTAGATTTATAACTAATGCATGTTGTCTCAAATATTACATGACATCTCATGGGATTATTGGGTACATTCTCATTAGGGATAGGACCTCTATCCACTATGTATTAAATCTCCCTAATTTCTCATAGTACTACCCTATTTTTTCCATGTGATGTTTGTAAACGTGATTACAAGCCAAAAATATAGAGTAACATTAACTGATCTTAGTGGATATTTCCATTTGTAGACCACAATAGTAAAACCAAAATATTATATTGAAATGTTTGCAAACCATTTGTAAGTACCTTATTAATACTAGTGGTTAGCTTCAATACTAAAAAATTAGGCCAATTAAAGTTATCTAGTAGACGTATCATGTGATATTCAATATCAGGTAACCCATTCATTGCATTCTTAGAATGTCTAGTACTCTACCAAAATATTTTTATGATGCATTCCACTAGATTGTGCTCTGAAGCATCCTCTATTACATCAATCAGGATTATTCTACTTGATATTTTGGTATAGTTCTATTGAATGTCTAAATGGATCAGTGGTACAATATATTTCTATTAGAGGAGGGATTTCCCATGATTGGGGACACTTATGGATCATTCTATGGTTGGAGTATCCATCTAGATTATATTATTTTTAGATAAATAGATATCCCCTTGATTATAAAGACTCAAAAGAGTGAACATGCCCTCATCTAGCTACTTAAATGTAGGGATCTTTATCAACCACTCTGTATATGAGCCTTGCAATAGATGAGGGAGCACTATGGCTCTAACTTGTGTAGTTTATTTTGGTCATGAAGTAAATAGGGTAGATTATACTTGGTCAATAAAATAAAAATGATATGGTCATTATATTTAGTCTACCATAAACCCAAGCCAATCCATATTATTATTTCTAAACATATATCAAAGGGGTCACTAATTAGGATCAATCCATGGTTTTTATTATAGCTTAGGATGAACAGTTGATTTGATGATTCAGACTCTGGTATGTAATCTATGTGTGATATGGTATTTTGAAGGTAGATCATAAATTTCTCATGTTGAGCATAATTTGTAATTTATGAGTTTTGTGTGGATCATTCTTTTTATGTCTTTTGGTACCCAATTCCATGTAGTCAATTATTTAAACTATAATTAGCTAGGTGTGTATGAGTTGTGATCTAAAATTGATATGACTTGATACTTGCTTGATGTGATTGTGACCATTTTTAGATCAAGAATATTGATGTATACCTCAGTGGTTACTTGATGTGATATGAAATCCTTCAATCTCCCTTATTTATTTTATGACTCTAGCTATCCATTTACCACTCAATGTACCTTGAAAAATATGTAATCTCTTGAAATGTTGTGTCATTAACGATCTTGAATCATCATTACTTGTCCTTTAATCATACCTATCTTTTCATTTTCATCTTCCCAAACTTATTTTATGAACTCAAGTAGTTAGTTTTATTTTTTTGTCCTAGTTTACTCTAGAAGCCAATCGCACATTATGACTATAATTGCTTCTTATTAGTTACAATGTGTTGTGATGCCAAGATCACACTACATAGACACACTACCCTAAAAATCAAAACACACACACCAAAAAAAAACATTAAATATAATCCTAATTACATGGTGCCACTCAACACCCACTCATATTATTAGTAGAATGATAGAGATTAAAGGTGGTAAGGCTTAAGCCTACAACCATTTATGCATCTTAGAAGTGTTATTACCTATAAAATATTTTAACACAATAGTACTCTATTGTGAATCCTCATATATAGCATAGGGTATTTTCCATATAAACCATATTTTTCATGCAAAGTTTTTAAATGTTCTATCATATAATAATATCACTCACTCTGGATAAAATGATATAGATTGCAAGTTGTGATCATACCATGAATTTTGACTTAACTTGTGTTTTTAATATGCTCACAATATCCTATGTTGAATTTCATTCATCTTAATCAAGTCCAAAAACCTTTTTTTAATATATTTGTGATCACCCAACCTCATAATGATTTCAATGTGTAAGCTCAGAACTATGTATTCCATAGGCATTACTACCTCAAAACCATAACCAAGCTGAAAGGGAGTGAAACTAATTACATGTTTGTAATTTTTTTTGTATGCCAAAAAAACCAAATGAATGTGATCCTCACATTCATCCATTTGCACATTAAAAATATTTTTTAGCATTTTCCCCAACACCTTTATTGATTCTTCAGCTTGCCCATTTTCTCAAGAATGATATGTCATGTTTTTGTGATGTCAAATTTTAAATTCTTTAGTGAGAGTCTTGATATTATTATTGAGTGAATGTGTTCCTATATGACTAATAATATTAATAGGGCATCTAAACCTTATGATGATATTTTTGTATAATAACTTAGTGGCATTCTTCAAAATACAACTTGGGGTCATAGTTTCTTACACCAATTTGATGAAGTAATCGGTTGTAGTAATACTATACCACACATGAAATTTCTTGTTAAGAGTAATTATATGCCTAATAAAGTCAATTACCCATTGTTCAAATGGTTTTTATGTGAGAATTGTGACCAATGACATTTGAACACATTTATTTTTCTTGCCCATTCATTGGCATACATCATAAGTCTTATATTATATTTATGTATATTGAAATAATGTAGGCCACTAAAGACCACTTTTTAAGATTTTACTTGTAGTGGATTCACCTAAAAAGTGACCTCATATAAGTCCTTGATGAACTTCTTGAATAAGTTTTGGTTTTTCATGATCTAGTGCTACTCTGCATAGCACATCATCTCTACCTAACTTATATAAAAATTCATTGATGAGACTATATGGTATACCCTAAGTGACCATTTACTTATTGTCCCTTTGAAAATAATGCACAGGGAAAGTTCCTTACTCTAGTAATTTAACAATATCCTCCATATTATTATTGTTTGTAATTGTAATATTCCTAAATAAGTACATATTTTAGGATTCATCTTCTAGTTTTTATGTTTTCTCCCCATTATGAAGCCTAGTCAGATGATCTAGCCCAACATTTTCTCACTCTAGCTTGAAATTTATGTAAAATTAAAATTATTTAAATAGTGTAATCTACCTAGATATGTGTCCTCTAAACATTAGCTTGTTAACTAGGTGGTGTAAAGCTTGGTGATCCATAAATAACTCAAATGATGTAGCCAATAAGTAATGCCAAAACTTTTGCACCACACACACCATAGCTAATGCCTCTTTATTAGGATTTATATAGATATTTTTTGTAGTTGATACTTTAATATTATCAAATTATCTAGTATGGTCCAATTCACCTTCACCTAGCTGCACTAAAATAGCTCCCACTATAGTATTAAAAGGATCCACATGTACATGGAATGGCTTCTTTTAGTTAGAAAAAACTATAATTGGTATTATTACCAACCTTTATTTTATATCAATGAATGTCACTTGATATTATATTATCCATTCAACGTGTGTATATGCTAGTATCAATTTCTCTACTGGTGTTGATATATCTACCTATCATTTTATAAATTTTCTATTATATCTTGTATGATCAAGAAATATGTGCACTTCTGTAGAGCTAGTTAGAGGTGGAATTCCTATTATTATATAAATATTATCTATTTCAACCAAAATACCATTGTTACATACTATACGGCCCAAAAAACACTAGAAGGTGTAAAAAATAGACACTTTTTAGATTCAAAGTAATGCACAAAACATAATACCATTCTAGAATTAATCATAATTTTGACAAATGTTCTTTAAATAAAGAGAAAATAGACCAATCATTAAAATATACTTCTAATAATTCATGGATGAAGTCTTTGAATGCATTGACTACATCCCTATAAAATATTTTGGGTGTATTCTTTAAGTGAAAAGGCATTAACTTATATGTGAATGACCCCCATTCAATTGTGAAGGTAGTCTGAACTTGGTCCTTATTTTCCATGGGAATTTAATAGTATACACTAAATCCATCTATGAATAAATACACTTCATGCCCTATGGTGGTCTCAAGGAATTCATTAGTGAATGGTATTAGTAATGAGTCATTGACACAAGCATCATTAAGTGCATGGTAGTACCCACATAGTTGAATCTCCCATATTTTCCTCAGCTACACAATGATAGGGCTCACCTATTCTCCTTTTTTAATTAGATAAATGAATTCAACTTCCTGCATGTGATCTAGTTTTTCCTTTATTTTGATCTTCATATTAGGGTTGAGCCTATAGGGATTTTTTTTATTATGCAATGCACATTCTTTCAATTTTATATAAATCTCTCCCAAAGATAGATCTATACGTTTTAATTCTAAGAATTTGGTTGGTAACACATCTTGATAATCCCTTAGTAGTTATAAGGCCTAAAAAAATTATTCTTTCCCCCAATAATCTCTCACAGTCATAAGCTTAGGATCCAACTCTATCCCAATGTTCTCTTCAATCTTTCTCAAGGGATCTTGGTATACTTTTATTGATCCACAAGGTAGAGAATCTTTTAGAATGTGTTTTCCTTCCCACTTCATAATGTTTATATTGCATAGTATTTTTTATTTAACTTACTTTGTGCTTTAAACTAGTTTTGATTCAACTTCTTATTTAGGTTCAAATAATCCTTCTAGTTTGAGATCTCCATCACTATCACTAGACTTTGTAAATTCCTCTATTGGTCTATTGCATGGCGTAATAAGATATTTTTCTTGTTGACTATATTTATAATTATGAAGTTCCACATTCAAATCATATGAAACTTCTTATTGGGATGATGATTCAACTATAATGGCTAAGACTTTGGCTCATCCATGACATAGAAATATTTTGATCTTTTATAAGGCATTATGCACCATTATATTATCATATTCAAACATAAATGTCTGAATAAAATCTTGTTTCACTTACACCCAATGCTTGGTATCTCTTCTGCACTCTTAGTGTATATGCTAAGCCATTGGTAGAAGTGCTAATGTATGACTAAAATTTTTCACTCAATATCTTAGCTCTAATCCTTATGCATTCCATATATCCACACACTATTTAAAATGTAACTCAGGACATTGATCTTATTTAAAGAAAGGCCATTTAGACTTCATAGTAACTGGTAACTAGAATCTTGCACACAAAAAATTATATACTTCTTCCCAATGAATTTCCAAGTTTTTGTGCACAACCCACCAAATTTAGAAGTCCATTTTAGTGCATGGATAAGTATGATAACTCATTGATCCACCTAAAATACATGATGTTCAAGCCTCAATGTGAAAGGATTAATTTCCTCTATTTTAAAGTATTGATATTTTTAGTGTTTAGTAGTGAACACTGTGCAGATGTTATATCTCATGATCTCTCTGATCCTAGTTCAACATATGCATATTTGAGTCACCACTTATGGATGATGCCATTTTCAAAGGTAAAACACCTTCTAGAGTAGGATATGTGTAATCCATCATTGTTTCACCTATATTATACAAGAAATCTACTTTAATTTTAATGAGAGAGTGCATTAACAAATAAACCCATTCTTATATCTAAACCTACCTAACTGGAGACTTTGTTATAATAGGCCTGTACATTAGTCACTATTTTTATTGCATAGTGTGAAATTTTCCAACTTGATAATCTATAGATCATAAATAATTTTCCTTTCATCCATGTTAGCCTTAAACCAACTATTATCCCCATGGCATAAGAAGACACTGGTTCTTTTTAGATGTTATACAATTTTTGATTAGATTTATTAAGGGGTATAACTATTATCTTATCCCCTTAATGTAACTCTATCTAATTTTTCATAGTGTTAATGGTCATTTGGTCATCATAGTCCCATTTATTACTGATTAAGGCATGATAATGGGTCTCTACTATCTTCACATCAATGACCTCAAAATTTCCATGCAAACTAATCTCATTTATTTTGATCTCATCATCTTATAAACTTTGAATGGGTTTCATCTTACCATAATCCACCAAATAATAAGTAATTGGATTTTAGCTTAAGGTTGATCAACCAATGGCTTCCCAAGTTGATCATGGAATCATATTGATTGTGCTACCAAATTCAAACACTACATTTAGAATCTCATATCCAGCCAACTAAATTTCCATACAAGATTCAACATCCTAATGTTTCTTGGTATTAACATACCATACTACTTTGTCAATATGTTATTGACCTAGTTGTGTGCACTCTAGAAGATTATACAAAAGATTAGTAGTGTTATATGAAATATATTCATTATACAAGGTGTTGAGTAGCTTCATTATATTTATCAAGGTAGTCACAACACCTTATTTTTTCATTATTATTATAATTTCCCATATATTTGAGCATCAATGAATGTATTATCACCTTCAAAATTTGGTTATTTTTGGATTTATTACAAACTATGCATAACTTGGTACATCAAATTTTTTTAATATCAGGATTGAGATATTTGTCTCATTGTATGTTTCTAATCCCTTGATCTAGTGGCATTTTTAATTTTAGTAACTCTTTTTCTACTCTCTATTACCCTATGACTACTTATACAATGGCATTATCCTTTGGCTGTGTATTAATCATGTTTACATTACACACTGGCATCTCTTTCCTTTGTTGTTCAAGCACTAGATAGTCTTCTTTTTGGTGTTGACCTTAAAATCTATAGCATATATAGTAGATTTGTCTTTATGGATTAGCAGGGAAATTCGTCACATAGTGGTTATACACTCCGTATAGATAGCATATCATATGTGGTTAAGTTTGGTGATTTTCATTATTATGGCCTCCTTGATATCTATCACAATATCCTCCCTTATAAAATTCACTATATCAACCTCTATTTTATTGGTATCACCAACCTTGTGTCATTACTCACCATACCCTCCTTGTTGGATTTACTACACATCATACCCCCTATATAAGTGTTAATGGGAACTTAGAGCCTAATTAGATAGTTATTGTTGAAGGTTTGTATTGGTCCAAGGCTATCAATACTGACCATAATATTGATAATATGGAGATGATGTATTATTACAAATTTAAAGAGCCTATAGTTGATACTGGGGTGATAATAGAATCCATTTTGGGCTACCTTAAATTGCACTTTTCATCTCCAATTTTTGTCTTAGAATCACCTACATTACAATCAAAATTTAATATGCTACCATTGTGAAGACATTCTTAGTAATATCTTCCTTTAACCCTAGTAATGTTTGGAAATTATTTTAAACATGGTTAGTGGACTTTAAAATTTTACAAAACAAACCCTAGGATTTTTGTATGTAGTGTTCTAAGAGATGGCACTTGGAAGATGCATGCCCTACTACTCTACATATCTCATAAAATTCATTGTTAACCTCAGGAAAATAATTTCTATGATGTCTTTCCCATACACATTCTATGCACCATAATCTTATTTTAGTCTTATCTTTTTCATGCATCTCATCCATTATTCTTATGAATGAATCTATCTTGGACTCAACCATGGAACCAACTAAGGGAGTATCCCCATAATCCTCATTTTTTTTACTCATAAAGTAGTAGATTTAACATCATTTTTTCTTGAGTACTAGGTTTGTGAAATTATAAATCTAATTCTTGGTCACATCCCTTCTACAAACTAATAATCCTTATCTTTGACTTCACGAATAAATTCAATTCTATTCATGACATCATAAAATATTTGATAATATTGTACAATTGATTCAGCATACTTTTTCCATATCTTCTTTAAATCTTAAATGGTTTGGATGGTACATTTCTTTACCTTAAATTCTTTTACTAATAGTTTTTGTGCTTATGCAAAGTTGAGGGTATTTACATTTAATTTATATATGTATTATAGGACTCATCTTAACAAATACCCTATGAGTTTGTACCTCTTAACACTGTCATAGTTACCCATTTTTTTAAAGTATTATCAATGATGTCATGGTATGTCATGGAGGAATCTTGTTGAGTGGATAAAGTGCTTTGATAGCCTAAGTCATAATGACAAAATGTGCTTATCCTAGGATTGTAGTTGGCTTGATTGATATTTTATTTTGGAATCATTAGAGATTTTTAGAGATGAGTATAGAGTATTTATCATGTGAAAAATTTCCCTAAGATGTTTTCTAAGGTTTGAATACTTGTGTACATAATTGGAATTCATTTGGTTGTCCATAGTTTTCATGTAGACACTTTGGGTCTAGTGGTAGAAAATATGAGAAGGCAATTTGATGACATCACCATTGGTACATGTGGATGATTCAGGGGGAGTTGGTCATATGGGTTTGATCACATTATTCACTATTTATTATGCACTAATATTAATTCATGCACCTAAGTGCATCAAAATATATGCAAGTACAAATTTGGGCTCCCAAACATTTTGACAATGTTTTCCCATAACTAAATTTGCATGAAGCAAGAAAGAAATGAGTAAGAATTTTGATGTTAGAATATCTCACACATGTAGACATTTCAAGAGAAGGTGATCATAAAGGTTTGTTTAGTTTTGATATTGGTTTATTTTTGGTAAATTTTAGATCATGTGATGAAGTGCATCAAAAGATATGCAGGAGCAAAGTTGGCCTCTCAAACAAGTTCTAAGCATAGTTGGCTCTATGATAGAAGATTTTGAGAAGGAATTTTAATGGAAATATATCTCACTCATATGAGGGTTCCAAGATAATTTTATCACATGGTTGGATTATCCTATGTGAAGAGATAATATGGTCCAAATTTTTTATCATGTGAGTAAACATAAAATAAGTTATTGAGGTTCAAAGTTAGATACTCAGATAGATTTCAAGGGTCCCCATAGTCAATTTTTAAAGAGTTAAATATTGATCAAGTCTCAAGGATATCGATGGACTTTGTCTGCTCTAAGATGTTAGGAAGAATCAAGATGGAAAAAACTGCACTTGTTTTAATGACTAAGCATAGATAAAGGATAAATATCAATGGTGATTGTGTGATCATATAGATTGATCTAATGGTGAGCATTGATAGTTAAATACCTAGTTGATCCATAGAGATCAATGGTATGTATTAAGTCAGCATTGCAAGGGTAAACAAGATGAGGTCAAAGTGACTAAGGTTTAAATTTTGAGCATTGGTAGCTATGCATTAAAGTTTATTCAAGATCAATGGTGTGTAATTGATTTGTGTAGTAAGGACATGATGCGTGAAAAAAGTGGTTGAAGTTTAACTATGACCGTTGGCATTTGAATATTTAAATTTAATAACTGGAAAAACTAGTGTATGTGATGGTAAGAACCTTTGAAAAGGAAGGTAAATATTAGTGAGGAATAGTATAGAGTGTATAATATTAGACATGTTTATTTGATTAAGTTGGTGTAGGAGGACATATTGGTAATTGAACCTTATGAGCCTAAAAGAGGCATAAAGAACAAGTTACTCAAGAGGTTATTTGAGATACTTGCTAAGTGAGACTTGGGAGAGATTTGAGATAAGTGTGTGTGTGTGTGTGTGTGTGGATTTCTAAGTGAAGGAGGGATAGAGTTCCCTATGTATGAGTTAAAGAGTAGAATAGATTGAGGATTATTTGTATGACCTATTGGTCATAATTCTATTGGTAGAATAGTGCTCTTATTATTTGAATGAGTGAAGGTAAAGAGTGATAATCAGAGGTCCATCATTAGATGTTAAAGACATCAGTACAAAGGTGTATTTGTTCATAGATGTTTTTATGTTAGCTCATCATCTAAGGTATTTTTAGCTTCCTTGTAAGGTAAAACCCTCTTTATTGTAGTTTAGCTAGGCATGTGTGCTAGCTCCTTATGGGATTGTAATCTCAATAAAATAAGGAATAGTAGTTCCTTGATCATTTTTAGATGGTATAAATTAGTTCTTGTTATTATATGAAGTAATCCAATTATAGGTTCCAGTGGTTTTTATTCCACAAGATGGTTTCCCATATAGGTCATGTGTTATGTGATTGATCTTTCATTGTCTCTCTTTTTCATTTCTATGAATGATGTGTACGCTTCATGAATACTTATGGTAACTGATTAAGTGTTTGTAAAGATCAAAATTGAAGTTGGATTATTTGACCTCACTAATTTACCCCCTTCTCAATGATTATACCTTTAATAATTGGTATCAAAGCAAGTCCTTTGGTAAAGGCTTAACAACTTGAAGGTGATCCAAGGTACAATATGGGTAGTCAGCAAGGAGGTTTCTCTACTAATCAAGCACCGATGTTCAATGGATCTAATTATGATTTTTAGAGTGTAAATATGAGGAAAGACATTATATCCCTAGGGTTTAATGTATCACAATATACTCTATATGGATATGTTACTCCTACTACTCCTCCATCTAGTGCTATAGATGAAAATTTGTTTGAGAACAATTCCAAGGCAATGAATGCTATCACTTGTGGTCTTTCAAAAACTAAATACATTAACATAATAAATTTTAATTATACTGAAGAGATATGGAAAAAAAATGTAGATCATTTTTTAATTAGATTCAAAGGTCAACATCGCTAAGATATAGACTCACATAAGGTAATTTGAAAGTCTCAAGCTGAAGGAAGAAGATTTTGTGGCATCCTTTTTGTAAAGAGTTGATGAAACTATGAAAATCATTAGAGGTCTTGGAGAGAATCTTGAAGAGGCTATTGTATTCAAAAAGGTATTAAGGTCTCTATCTCTTAAGTTTTATCCAAAAGTATCTGCTATAGAAGAGATTCATGATCCTACTCAATTGAATATGGATCAATTACATGTCACACTTACTATAAATGAGATGAGAGTAAATGATGTTATACCTCCAAAGAAGGAAGTTATATTCAAGACAAAGATGAAGCCTAAGAATAAGTTCTAAGGTAATAAATATAAAGATGATGACATATCTGATATTGATGAGGATAAACTAATTACTTTGATTACTAGGGAATTAAACATTGGTTTAGGGAAGTATGAGGGTAAACTAACCTTCAAATGTTTAAATTATGGAGAGATAGGATATTTTAATCAAAAGTGACATCATAAACATTAGAAGAATGATGATGAAGAACATGGTGAAGGCTAAGATGAAGAAAATAAGACATATAGGAAGAAAGGATTTAGAAAGCATAACAATAAGAAGAAGTCCTTAAAGAATAAAAATAGTCTTTACACCAAAGAAGATTGTATCTCATTAGATGAGAGTGAAGACAATGACTAAAAATATGATCATGAAGATGATGGTCCTATTAAAAATGAAGCCATATTCATGGATAATGAAGGAAGTTGTTCACATCAGAAGTATCTACATGGATTGATTCAGATGATGATGAAGATAAGGTAGAATATGAGATTGTATTGATGAATGATCTTGAAGAACTGAAGATTGAGAATAATATCAATAAGAAGATGAAATCTAAACTTAAGGACCATGAGGAACAATTCAATGTGTATGAGGAAAGATTGAATGAATACACCAAGGATAATGAAGATATGATCAAACATCTTAGTTGTTAATTGGAAATATATCTACATGCCTAAAATGTAAAGAATATGAATGTTCAAGGTATAAGTTTAAAAATAAGTCTTTGAAATATGAGCTAGAAAATAAAACTAGTAAGGTGAAGACATTAGTGATATTTGAAAAGAGCTCATTTGATCTAGTCAATATTCTGAGTGGTCAAAATCATGATAGTGATAGAATTGGTCTTGGATATGAAGAAGAACAAAATAATGTAACTCAAGACAATATGAATACTAATGTGAATCAAGACAATCATATTTTTAAGGCAAATCATCAGACAAAGAATGAAGGTGATGGGAAAGTAAAGACAAATTAGATCAGACAACCAAATTCCATGAGGTATGTAAGATTCATTGGTTATTTTTATACATGTAATATATTTGGTCATAGGGCTAGAGAGTGTAATAGACCTATTAGAAATGAATTTTCATAGGATTGTGATGGGGGTCATTAGGAAAAAGGTGTGAATAGAATTAAGTGCTTCAACTATTCTTGATATGGGACAATTTAAAAACCATTATCCACATAAGATTCAACAAGGTGAGTCCTCTTAAAAAAAGGAAGGCTATTTTATTTATCATTAAAAAGGACATATTGCAAGTTTATGTCCAAACACAGTAAGAAAAACTATGTTTTCATCAAGGATTATGGTGTGCTACACTTGTGAATAGAGAGGTCACATTGTGAGGTTCTACAAACAAAGGTATATAATTCAAAATAGGTTTAAATAGGATCTTAGAGTGCAAGGAATAAGACATGTTAACACATGGAATCTAAAGGTGAAAAGTGTGAGTCATGATGAGACTGTAGGTCTAAGTAATTTGTTTGCTATGGTGGAGAATACTTTAGAAGTTTAAGAGTGCTAAGGACTTTCATTATTTACTCATGTTGTGATTGAAGAGACCAAGCTTAAAGAGAAGACCAAAGTGATGGTTGAATCTAGTCCTGAGGTGTGTATGGATCCAAGTGAACATCTTGTTGTTTCTAGGCATGTATAATGTAAATAATATCAATTATTTGTACCTAATGATGAGGTTCCAAACTATAAGGAAGATTTTTTAGATGAAAAGATATGCCATGAATCTATGTTATCTCCATCCATTGTCAATACAATCATAAAATAAAAGGAAAATGTTGTAGTGAATGAGGAAGTTGTTTCTCCTAATCCAAATAAGAAGAATAAGAAGAACTATAAGTATCAGATGATAAAGGAAGAGAAGGAATATGAGGAGTTGTGCAAAAATCTTGGTTTCACACTGTGGTAGAGCATTGTGGTGTAGAAGATGTCTCTACATATTATTATTAAGAGACATTTTATTGTGGATAATCAACTTTGTGTGCTCAAGATGATAATGTCAATTAGAGAGGGTCTTTGGTTAAGGGGGAGTAACTAGTTCATGAGCATGTTCTAGATATTTGTGAAGGAATTGTAATACAAAGTTAGAATGGGTGGTTCTAGGTGGTTTAATGAGATTGATGCAAATGTAAAGAAATTTTTTATGTTTATAAAGGTTTGTACACTCCTTTGTGATGTGCTCCAGATGCTTTTTTGAATATTTTTGAGTGCTCTTAGTTTTCTCAATTTTTTTATCTTAAAGGCAAGTAGGCCTAAAATGGGTTTAGGAAATCTATGTTCCCAAAGGTGTGAAGGATCAATTTTTGGTATAGAATTATGTGATGGGTCTTCAAGTGTGATTTTTTTAAAAGATATGCATTGATCAGAAAGAGGTTTGTTGACCCTATTTGTTTTGAGATTCTAGGGTTTTGGCCTATGCTAAAAGAATGGTTTGCATTGAGAATTAAGGTCTGAGGATTATTAATAGGTTGAATGGGACAAATGGGTTTTCAAATAAAGATTAAAATAGATTTTAAGGTTTGTGTTTTTCAAATTATTCTTATTTTTTCCAAGATGGAGGGTGTTTCAATAAATTTTAGCTTATATTTTAGAAAAGAAAAAGAAGAAACTAAATACAGGTTGGTTAAAAAAACCTATTTTATTATGTGTGTATTTAATTATATGATTGTGAATAAATATTATTTGGTTTGGGAGGATTACCTAAAAATAAGATAGCACTAAAGCAAATGGTTGGTTAGATAGATAGCTGAGTGGATTGCCTAGTGATAGTTAGATCCTAGAAGCAAGGGCTTCCTCAGGCTCTGTCAATCCACATGTTTTAGATAATTAAGTTTATAAAATAGAATATAAATTACTTGCATAAATAATCAAAATATACTAAAATTAAACACAATAAATGCTTTCCAAATAAATTTACTAGAAATGATTAATATAGTAATAAGCAAGTCAATACTCGTGCTAAATGACTTGGGTCTATTTCAAAAAATCAGGTAGGGGTCTATGAATAGGTAAAGACACAAAAACATATATTTGGATGGAGGTAAGATGGTGAAAATAACTTGATATTATTTTCTACCATAGTGACCATCAATGGTTAAGGTGACTGTCAATAGTTGAGATGATTATCAGTGATCAAGCTATGTGTAGGTTTAGGTTGGTAAATGGTCAGATTAATAAGATTCCAAAGATAGATTTTTAGAGATGAGTTGGTACTAGGCTAAGTACAAAAGGTAAATAAAGTAATTGAATACTAGAAAACAAATACTCATCTTGCATAAAACTAATCAAGTGGGTCCTTGAGGTGGTTGACTCATTGGTGGAGTCTAACATGATTTTAGTAAAGTAATAGTACTTAGCACTTTGGTGAAGTTATGAAAGAAAGTTGGCTCTCTGACATGATAGCTAGATCATTAGATTATTGATGATTATTAACCTATAAAATAAAGTAACTCTAGATGTACAAACTCTTGACAACAATTATAGATAGATTTCACCTCCCTACTCCTCTCTTGTTATAGGTAAGGCAAGAGAGTTGTAACAAGATGTTAGCTAGGCCTTCTAATTATAACTCACGTATGAAATATCTTACATACGATTGGGTGAATATTTTTTTATTAGCTAACTGAAGGCAAAATGGTTATATCAGCCATAGTGTAATGAGATAAAACTCTCCTCTCTATAAGGGGAGGTTCCCTATAAACTATCATCAACTAATCTAAACTAAAAATTAACTCAAGGGTGAGATCATATCATCCATTTATCTTTTTTCAGAAATGATGTTTACAAAGTAAAGGAAAACTTTCTTGATATTAACTGAATTCACAATAAACCCATGAGAGTACAAAGCCTATCATTGCTTCTCTTGTTGATTTATAACTTATATCACTGTAGAATAAGGTGCATCTCAAAGACTTCATTGAAAACTACAATAAAGTATATTATCACAAAATATAAAATTAGTTTAAAGCCTTTCCAATATATTTTATTCTAAGACACTAAAACACAAACTAAAGACAATTATAGTAGCACAAAGTCTCCATAATCAACTTTTGAACATCTCCCAGATTATTTTCACTCACTATACTTATTTAATCAAATAGATAATATTGTATTAGGAAACAGACATAAGAACAATTTCTTACACAACACAACTTATTTCAATACAAAGTTTGAAAGGTCACTTGCTTTCTCATTCACTTGATAAAATTTGATTTATAATCTGAGCTCAAAGTCTCAAAATGCCTTTCAATTTTGGCAAAGTTTTACTTCCAATAACCCAAAGATAAGATTACAAAAGAGGCTCTCTTTATTTATAGGGAGAGGCCTTGAGGATTTTTTAGGAAAAACCTAATTACTTTGATTGAGTCAAAGATAAGAGTCCTTTTTGACTTAGGACTTCCTATATTTTTACATGTAATTACATATGAAATAAGTACATGTAAAAATATCCAAAGTGGTTGCAAAAGTACATTTGAAAAGTGGAAATTAAACCAAGGGAAAAATAGTTTCAATTTGTATCCCCATCTTTCCTCATGTGATCATCGTACATAGCAAAAGTTGCTTGCATCTTGATACTGTCTGGACTAACAATGTTCTTGAAAATCATCTTAGCTCTGACTATGGCATCTCTTACTACTGTGACTGATTTTTTATGACTAGTTAACCTAGTTTTTAGATTATCTAGAGTTAACTGATTATCTAGAATATTGTCCATAGAGGCTATTGAAAATGTCTTATCTTTAAATTCTTTCTAGAACATACCTTCAAATTTCTGAATCATTTCTTCTACTAAAAGGAATTGGTTATCTTGTGATGTAAGATTGCAAGGTAGCTCCTCAAATTTATGTAAAATATTGACATCATTTTTTTCACTAAGTTTCCTTGAAGATTTGAGGTCACTAATCAAATTTGTATCTCTAATGCCATCGACATTAGAAGTAACTGAGGTGACTAGAAAAACACCTTGATATTTATACTTCATTACCTTTGACCTCTTCAAATAAAATTCAGTCATCTAAAAGAGATTTTACTAAAATAATGTTGATGAAGAAGGATCCATAGAAGAAACTAAAGTACAATTCATGATCATGCAATTAGGGGAAATACTAGCAATCTAATAAAACTGCATGTCAATGATCACGACCATGGGGATGTGCTTGAAAGGGATAAAGTGTGAATAGGGTGAAAAATGAGAGAAACTTAGGCTTAAAAAAGCAAAATTTAAAATATATTAGAGTTAGTAAATTTGAGAGGATGTTTTTATGGGTGGAAAAAATAGCCACCCTTGCATATGGGGGATATTTGCATTTTGCTTTGGTGCCAAAAATCACTACCCTTGCATGTGACAAGGGAAAGCCATGTATTGGAAGCAAAAACTACTACATTTGCATGAAGAAAATGAAAAACATGTAAGAGTGTCAAAAACTACCACCTTTTCATGAAGAAAATGAAAAACATGCAAGAGCGGCAAAAACTACTACCTTTGCATGAAGAAATTGAAAAACATGCAAGAGCAACAAAAATTGTTGCCTTTGCATGAAGAAAATAAAAAACATGCAAGAGCTGCAAATACTACCACCTTTTCATGAAGAAAATGAAAAACATGTAAGAGTGGAAAAAATTGTCACCTTTGCATGAAGAAAATGAAAAGCATGCAAGAGCAGAAAAAACTACCACCTTTGTATGAAGAAAATGAAAAACATACAAGAGCAGTAAAAACTACCACCTTTGCATGGAGAAAATGAAAAAAATGCAAGAGTGGAAAAAAATTCCACCTATGCATAGAGAAAATTAAAAACATGCAAGAGTGGAAAAAAATGCCGCCTATGCATGAAGAAAATGAAATTTTTTTAACACCTTAAAAATGATCAAAATTGATATTTTGATCAGATAAAGACTACAACAGGTTTCACAATTTTTGAGAAATCATGATGAGGAAGTGTTGTAAAATTTCCCAGAATGTCAGTCAACTTCATTTTAGATCAAGATAATCTTGTCTTGAACAATGAATTTAGAGTATAGATTATGAAATAGACAAGTTTCGTAGGGGTTGTCCACAAAATGAGCATAGCTAATTTTAGGAATAACAGTTGGCTCTAGTTGGGGAACTTCCATCGATTGTTCTTTGAAATGATCAAAGGAAGTAGAATCTAGTCTCTAAGTGCCTTCATTCATGCCATTGGTCCATGGAGTCAAGCTACCAAAAAGAAAAAGACACAAATAACTAAATATAAATATAAATAAAACATAAAACTATATAAATGTATAAATGAACTTATCTAATACTTCAAGGATTGAAGTGTTTCAAATGATTCTCATTGTGGGGTAGTGAGAATGGTGTTTTATCTTGATATTCCAGTAATAAACTATTTTCACCATAGAATTGATGAATGGAGAATGGACCTCTCCATAAGGAATCAAATTTTCCATGCATTTCTTTTGATTATCTCCTCTTGTCCCACAATAAGACTTGATTTCCAATCTAAAACTCATGAATCATTACTTTCTTGTCAAAGAGTTTCTTTACCCAATTTTGATGTTCAGCAATATGGTCCACTACCATAGTTCATTGCTCTTCTAGTCTAGTTAGGTACATGATCCTCTTGTCAATAGAATTTTCAAAAGTTTGGTCTTCCACTGCCTTTGCCAACTTCAGTGCTGGTAGTTCTAGGGTAATTAGTATCTTTGCATTCAGACCATATAGAAGTTGAAATGGTGACATACCTATTTCCCTCTTAGGCATAATCCTATCTATCCATAAATAATCAAACAATGCTTTATGACAAGTTTCTTTATTGTCATCTACCAATTTCTTGATAATAGTAAATAGATTCTTGTTGCTTGATTCTACTTGACCATTTCCTTATGGATAATAGTCTGAAGAGTGGGAAAGAATAATCCCATGATTGTAGTAAAATTTAATGATCTCATGAGAAGAGAAACAAGTGGCATTGTCTACTATAATCTTGTTTGGAACTCCAAATCAGGAAATAATATTTTCCTTAAAGAAATTACATACCACTTCTGAAGTAGCATGTTTAACTAGAATGGCTTCCACCCACTTGGTAAAATAGTCTATTACAGTGAGAACATAGTCATGTCTAGCACTTGAGGATGGGTTCATAGTGCCAATGAAGTTAATACCCCATTTTTGAAAAGGTTCTTCAATCACCACCTACTTGAGAGGTAATGCAGCCAACATAGGTTTCCCAATGAATTGTTGACATAACTCACACCTATGTACCCAATTGTACACATCTTGAAATAGTGTAGGCCAATAGTATCTAGCTCATATAATCTTGTGAGCCATCACAGGTTTAGAAAAATGTCCTTCACAAGCCAAATTATGGAGAGACTCCAAAATTTTACTTTGTTGCGCTTTATCCACACAACAAACAAAGACTCCATCGATGCTTCTTTTGTACAAACCATTATGCCATAGAACGTAGTTAGTAGCTTTCAGCTTAATAGTTCTTTTTTCCTTATATGATAGATGGGTAGGACACTCACCATAGGTAAGAAAATGAGTGATATTAGAATACCACTCATCGTAGTAGCAACAAAAATAACTGTTGGCATGTCTTCAACTTCTACTTCTTCATGTTCTATTTATTTTGGTATGTTATTAATAATCAATTGATAGATACCTCTTCCCTTCAAAATCTTAGTAAGTTTGATATCAAGATCAAACTCTTGAATTTTAGCAATCCAATTGCCCCTTTTAGTACCAAACTCCTGTGTAGTTAAAATAGACTTTACTGTTGTATTAGGCACAATAGTATGTGAATTTAGGATATAGAATTGGAAATGTTTTACTACCTTAGCCATGACATAAGCATGTTTCTCCATGTTTTAATATTTCAATTCATGAGCTTTGAGGGGACAACTCATAAATGATATGGGAGATTCCACACCTTCTTCATTCTACTGAACCAAAATGGTTAAAAGTGTATGTTCAGAAGCATAATTGTATACTATGAAATCTTTGGTATAATCCAGACAAACTAGGATTAGAGCATGAGCAATAGCCTTCTCAATATCTTCAAATGATACTTTACCTTTTGTAGTCTAATGGAGAGTAGCCTTACCCTTCATCATGCCAACAATGTGGCAAGTTTTCTCTACAAATTTAGGAATGAATCTTTGTAGAAAGTTCACCTTTCCAAAGAATGAATGAACTATAGTCTTACTAGTAGGTAGAGTAAGATTTTGAATATATTTAACTCTTTTTGAGACAATTTTGGTGCCTTCTCTAGATACAATGTGACTGATAAGTCTACTTTCTATAACCCCAAAAATTGACTTCTTAGGATTGAGAGAAATACCATTTTGTCGGTAGCATTCCAACACTTGTTTTAAATAATGCACATGATCAAGATGATATTTGGATAAAATGGTCAGGTTTTCAAGATACACCATGCTAAACTTCCCTATTTCATCTCTGAATGGAAGGTCCATTACTCTTTAGAAGGTGGTGCCAATATTGATCAAACCAAAAGGCATTCTATGATATGCAAATATGCCCCAAGGTGTAATGAAAGTGGTTTTATATTCATCTGCTTCATTAACTTCCACTTGATTATACCCATAAAAACCATCTAACATAGATAACATTTCTGAGTTGGTTACTATTTGCAATACTTGATCCATAATGGGTAGGGGGTAGCTATCCTTTAGAGAAGATTGATTGAGATTCTTGAAATCAACACAAATATAGATTTCTCCATTCTTTTTCCTTATAGGAACTATGTTCATGATCCAGGTGGAATGATGAATTGGAAAAATTATTCTTGTATTCAACATCTTTTAAATCTCTAAAAGGATAGTCCCTGATATTTAGGGATTGTATTGCCTTTGTTTCTGCTTGTGAGGTAATGACCCAGCTTTAAGAGAAATTTCATGCTAAACTTATTTAGACCTGAAGGATTTCAAATCATCATAAGAATATGCCAAAACATCAATGTAATTATGAAGAAGAGTAATGAATTTGAACTTTTCATGAGTAGTGCAATATTTTCTAATGTTGACCATTTTGGGATCTTCTTCAGAACTCAAATTCACTTGATCAAACTCCATAGTAGAACTTGAATCCATTTGTTGCTGCTACTTGATATATATATCATGCCTATCAAATAGCTTTTCAATATAAACCAAACCTTTTGGAATTTTATTCCCTTTTAGTTGAAGAAACTCTTCACCAATTTGTGAATTTATTTCAGGAATTGATTCCCATGGTAGAGATTCACTACCTTCAAAATAGAGCTCCTCAAAGCTATCCATCTTTTCAAGAAAAGCAATAATTTGATTATCACCATTAAACACCTACCAATGGTCAGCATTATTAGGTACACTTCATCGAAAGACCAGCTCAATAGTGTACTTGTTTCCTTTAAAATCTTTATGATTAAACATGAGGGTTGCGAAGATAGCCAATGAATTTACATGATCATTAAACTCTCTTGGCACCATAGAAATATTGAAAACATCAAAATTTTCAATGAAATCCCATACATGATTTTGATAATGTCATAATCTTTCATTTTTGGTTTGATACATATTTCTTCCTTGACAAACCACCAATTCAACATTTCCTTAGGCACGAAGAATCTTAACACCTCTAACACGAGTAGCTTTCAATCCAAGCAACAATGATTCATATTTAGTGGTGTTGTTTGTATTATTAAATAACAACTTATATGAGCAATGAAAAATATCTCCTTGTGGAGATATCAAAATAATTCTAGCTCTAGAATTGGTAGAGGAGCAGCTACCATAAAGTTCTAAAATCCAAACCTCATTAGAACTTGATCTTCTTGAACATTCCTCTTCATTAGTGAGGAAAGATTTCTTTTTACCTGAACTTGCTTCTAAAAATTCTTCTAATTTTCTATCTAAATCATCTAAATTATCACCTAATGAAATTTTGTCTGATGAAATAAAAACATCTTTAGTGGATAGAAAATAATTACCTATTCTTGAGGATTCAAACAAAATTTGAGCTTTAGGGTTTGATGTTTGGGTACCAATATATTTTGACTCTTTCTCAAGAAGTGACTTTCATATGATTCCTTTAATAGGTATCCTTACTTCATATAGATCCATGTTTAACTCTCCACCTACACATTTACAAAAATAATGTTTGAGCATAATGCCATAAGAAGCTAGAACATTAACCACTAAGACTGTCATCTTAATCCTCTTATCTAGAAAAGCCACAAATGCAAATTGGGCATCTTTGATTTGATCCAAAAGTGGTACTTGCTTGTTTTCCATGGAGAAAAATCTCCCAAAAGTCTTAGTTAAGGTAAGACTGAGAGAATCTGCTACCTTAGCCGGTATAACATTATCAGAAACTCCAAAGTTTATTATACAATTTCTCAACTTATGACCATTTATCAATAGAAAAACATATAAAGGTTCTATTTTTCTAGGGGAAACAAGAGGAGTAGTGACAAGATTATTTTGGTTGGATTTATTCTTTGAGGGATCCTAGGTCACTTTTGGAAGATCTTGTCCCATAGGGATGGTTTTGTTTTTGATGTATTCAGCTAACCTATCAAACTATTTAGGATTAGCTTGTAAGTACTCAACTTTAGACATTTGGATCTTGGTCTTTCTAGCATGATAAATTATGTCAAATAATTAGAATAAACTAGAAATGGAGGAATAAATTCGATCATTCTAATTTTTATTTGATGTAGTACTAGTTTGAGGAATAGAAGTAGAAGGTACAAGATTATTTGAGGTACTTACTTGCTTATTGGCTACTGGGTCCTTTGATTGGAAAGGCAGTGAAGTTACCCATTTATCAATTGAGATCATTGGTTGAGGTTATTTTCCTACTTTTCCCTTATCAACTTGTTGAGTTGACTAGTTTTGAGACCTAGTAAAAATAGCTTATGCTCCATCATACACCTCTCCTTTTTTAGCTTCATCTTGGTAATTCAAAAAACTAATAGCAGAGTCACCAGCTAATTCTTCTACTTATACAAAGAGATTAGCATCATTTTCTTAGTCTAACTTAGGTTATAGAGAATGATCATGTTCAGCTTCATAATAACCAACTGCTGAGTTGATTAGTTTGCTTCAATGGCAAGCTTCCCTTGTATGGGAGGAAGATGATTGGGTTGCCCTTGATTTTTGGTAGCATTGCCTTGATATGAATTGTTGGGAAATGTCCTCCTTTTTATATCATAATAAGAAGAAGGATACAACATACCTTGGGATATTTGCCTTTTCAGATCTAGTAATTCAATTACTAACTTTTGCACCATAAGATCAGTGGTGCTTGTGGAGGAAATTTTAGCAAAATAGGAAAATCTATTTTTATTAGAATCTTTTCTTATTTTACCTATAAGGATAAGATCATCTTTGACTTTGGTAGATAAAATATAAGCTATATAAATATCTATAGGGTCAACTCGTCTTAACAAAAAACACACTTTGGGAAGTTGAGAATTGATAAAGAAGCACTTAAGATTTTTTGGTGTTGGCTGAGTAATTGCAAGAATCATGTTTCATAGCTTATTGAATTTAGTGATGAAGTATCTCATAGGCTCATGAGGCTCCTTATTCATTTATGTAATCAGAGCCAATAAGGCACATGCATCTTCTACAAGTTTGAACCTAGCCTCAAACTTAGTTTTAAGAGTGTTCCAATAGGTTATAGTCTTAGCTTGAAGATGATAAATCCAATCTGTGGTAGCACCTTACAGTGTTTCTATAAAAATTCTTACTTTTATATCTTTATATTCAATTCTTATCACACCATAGGCTATGAAAAAAGCTACAATATACTCATCAAGGTGAACTTTACCATCACCATAGAACTTGGGAAATTCTTTCTTGAACTAAGAGGTAACTCATGCAAAGGTGGGGTTAGATTTAAAGGGCCAAAAGTGTTACCCCAAGGGCCTTGGGCTACCATGATATGAAGATTAAAAAGAGGGATAAAAAACCTTTGTGGAGTATGAATAGACAAAACTCTACTAGCATTAGGACTAGAAGCTTCACCTGGTATTGGAGATCTAGTGTTGGTAGGAGGAAAACTCCTGGTTTGCTAAAGGTGAGATCGTAGAGGCAAGAGATCAAATTTTTTTTGTTGTATCAATTCAAATATAGGATCAATAATACTCAATCTCTCTGGCTTCATGTATACCATGAATCTACTAGAATGTAGAATGGAGAAGAATTGGAAATGCTTCAACTCAAAGCGTGAGGCTTCAACTTATGCATTCAATCCCTAAGAGAGTCACTAAAGATTGTTGGGTGAATATTTTGCCATCAGCTAACTAAAGGCAAAATGGTTATATCAGCCATAGTTTAATGAGATAATTCTCTCCTTTCAATAATGGGAGTTTCCCTATAAACTATCATAAATTAATATAAACTAAAAATTAACTCAAGGGTGAGATCATATCATCCATTTTTATTTTTTTAGAAATGATGTTTACAAAGTAAAGGAAAAATTTCTTGATATTAAGTAAATTCACAAGAAACCCATGAGAGTACAAAGCCTATCGTTGCTTCTCTTATTGATTTATAACTTATATCACAGTAAAATGATGTATAGCCCAAAGTATTCATTGAAAACTACAACAAAGTATATGATCACAAAAGATAAAACTAATTCAAAGCCTTTCCAATATCCTCTATTCTAAGACACTAAAATACAAACTAAACACAATTATAGTAGCACAACCTCTTCATAATCAACTTTAGAACATCTCCCAAATTATTTTCACTCACTCTACTTATTTAATCAAATAGATAAGATTGTATTAGGAAAAGGACATAAGAGCAATTTCCTACACAACACAAATTATTTCAATACAAAATTTGAAAGGTCACTTGCTTTCTCATTCACTTGATAAAATTTGATTTACAATCTGAGCTCAAAGTCTCAAAATGCCTTTCAATTTTGGTAGAGTTTTGCTTCCAATAATCCAAAGATAAGATTAAAAAAGAGGCTCTCTTTATTTATAGGGAGAGGCCTTGAGGATTTTTTAGGAAAAACCTAGTTACTTTGACCGAGTCAAAGATAAGAGTCCTTTTTGACTTAGGACTTCCTATATTTTTACATGTAATTACATATGAAAGAAGTATATGTAAAAATATCTGAAACAATTGTAAAAGTACATCTAAAAAGTGGAAATTAAACCAAGGGAAAAATAGTTTCAATTTATATCCCCATATTTATTCATGTGAGCATCGCACATAGCAAGATCTGCTTGCATCCCAATACTGTCTGGACTAACAGTGTTCTTGAAAATCATCTTAGCTCTGACTATGGCATCCCTTACTACTGTGACTGATTTTGTATGACTAGTTAACCTAGTTTTCAGATTATGTAGAGTTAACTGATTATCTAGAATGTTGTCTATGGAGGCTATTGAAAATGCCTTATCTTCAAATTATTTTTGGAACATAACTTCAAATTCCTAAATCATTTCTTCTACTAAAAGGAATTGGTTATATTATGATGTAAGTTTTCAAGGTAGCTCCTCAAATTTATGTAAAAGATTGACATCATTTTGTTCACTGAGTTTCCTTGAAGATTCAAGGTCATTGATTAATTCTATATCTCTAATGTCATCGACATTAGAAGTAATTGGGGTGATTGGAAAAACACCTTGATATTTATACTTCATTGCCTTTGACCTCTTTGGAGAAAATTCAGTCATCTGAAAGAGCTTTACAAAATAATATTGACAAAGAAGGATCCATAGAATAAACTATAACAAAATTCATGATCATGCAATTAGGGGAAATACTAGCAATCTGGAAAAATTACATGTCGATGATCACAACCATGGAGATGCACCTGAAAGGGCTAAAGTATGAGCAGGCCAAAAAATGATAGGAAATCAAGCTTAGAAAAGCAAAATTGAAAATATCCTAGAGTTAGGAAATTTGAGAGGATGTTTGCATGGGTGGCAAAAATAACCACCCTTACATATGGGGGATATTTGTGTTTTTCTTTAGTGGAAAAAATTGTTTCCCTTGCATGTGATAAGGGAAAGATATGTATTGGTAGAAAAAATTGTTACATTTGCATGAAGAAAATGAAAAACATGCAAGAGCAGCAAAAACTTCTGCCTTTACATGAATAAAATAAAAAATATGCAAGAGCAACAAAAATTGTTGCCTTTGTATGAAGAAAATGAAAAATATGCAAGAGTGACAAAATTTTTCACCTTTGCATGAAGAAAATGAAAAACATGCAAGAGTGACAAAAACTACCACCTTTGCATGAAGAAAGTGAAAAACATGTAAGAGCGATAAAAACTACCACCTTTGCATGAAGAAAATGAAAAACATGCAAGAGCGATAAAAACTACCATCTTTGCATGAAGAAAATGAAAAGCATGCAAGAGTGGAAAAAACTACCACTTTTGTATGAAAAAAATGAAAAACATGCAAGAGCAGCAAAAACTACCACCTTTGCATGAAGAAAATGAAAAACATGCAAGAGTGGAAAAAACTACTGCCTTTACATGGAGAAAATGAAAAACATGTAAGATTAGCAAAAAATGCTACCTATGCATGGAGAAAATAAAAAACATGCAAGAGAGGCAAAAAATGTCACCTATGCATGGAGAAAATAATTTTTTTTGACACCTTAAAAATGATCAAAATTGACATTTTGATCAGATAAAGACTACAATGAGTTTCACAATTTTTGATAAATCATGATGAGGGAGTGTTGTAAACTTTCCTAGGATGTCAATCAACTTCACTTGAAATCAAGAGAATCTTGTCTCGAATGATGAACTTAGAGTATAGATTATGAAACGGACAAGTTTTGTAGGGATTGTCCACAAAATGAGTGTAGCTGATTTTGAGAATAACACATACAAATTTAGATGATATATTTTTAGAAAATCAAGGTGGGTAGCTTGCATGTTTTTTGTTTAGGAGGTGCACCCTTAGCATCGATGGTCATGGTGACCATCGGTCATCATCTTAACCATTGGTGATTGAGGGTGAAGGTAAAAAATGGGTAAAAGGGTAAGTTAAGGCATTTGGTCAAACTAACTATGGGTTAAGATTGGATAGGGATCAAAGTGTTAAATTGGTCCCAAGGGGGTCCTAAGGTGGTCCAAGGGAATTTTGACATTCGAAATCACAGTGTGCATATTTTTGGTGTTTACATTTCCCCCCTTTTTGTTATGTATCTTTGAATCAACAAGTTGCAAAACAAAAATGGATTTCTAGCTAAAGGTATGATTACCTTGAGTATGGGAGGATGTGTTCCCCCTCAAACCAAGATTCTATGAGGTAAGATAGAATCAAGCATGGGTTTCATAAGGTAGAAAAAGGTGATGATGAAGGTGGGTGTCATGAAGGTGGGTGATAGGTTGGGCACTGAAGCAAAAAAAAGCATGCAAAGTGTACCAAAAAGGTGTGATAGGAAAGATAATGTATAGATTAGGTTATCATAGTTGGTAAAAAGAAATTTCAATGCTACAAGGACAAGTGATAACTGAATTGTATGATCATATTTAGGTGTGGCATCTAGGAACACTCATAG
Source organism: Torreya grandis (assembly GCA_037957365.1). Taxonomy (NCBI): domain Eukaryota; kingdom Viridiplantae; phylum Streptophyta; class Pinopsida; order Cupressales; family Taxaceae; genus Torreya; species Torreya grandis. The sequence continues at coordinate 39,544 of JARHVA010006537.1, read as the reverse complement.
GTCTCCTAAGCAATGTATGTGTTTCAGTGGATATCCAAGACAGGAAGTGCTCTAAATGAAAACAAAAACATGGTCAAGTATCATGGGTATCTGAGGTAGGAAGTGATCTTGATAAAACACAAGTGGGTTGAGTAAGCATGAGGTGGCATAAGTTTAAAAAGGTCAACATGGGAATATTATCACTACAGTTAAAAAGACCAAGTAAAATTTGTCACAAAATGCATGCTAGTTGGGCCAAAATAGACCAATGGAAAGATGACAAGGTGGTCGAGGTGGGTAGAAAAGGTAGTCTCCATGATTAAGTGAGTTGGTTTGATTCTACTTAAATATAGTTTCTTAAGGTAGGAACAAAAAAGTGGACCACTTGGTCATCAATAGTCAAGGTGATCAAGGGTGATCATTAATGGTTACCTTGACCGTTGATGGTCACCCTGATCGTCGATGGTCAGAGTGAAAACATTAAAAGGCAATGGGACAAAAGTGAAAAATTAATTAATTTTTACTAATTGTAAATTTTGTTTTTTATTGACATTAAATCTCTAGTATTTGTCATATTAGGTGAGGAATTATTGATGGTGATAATTAAGTTAGACCTATTGAGTTAACATGATCGAGAAGACCTAGGGGACTAATAAGGATAAAAGTAGCACATGTGCAAATGAGGATAGGTAGGTATAAGGATAACTCCATGGTGGTCATCATGAAATAAGGTATGGGATACTTTAAAATTGGTATCTTAGCTTGATATGGCAGTTGCTTTGGGGTGTGAAGATGGCGTCTTGAATGGTTGTGCCCTAGTTAGGGTTTTTATGTGGTTTGGGTGAATGGTAAAATTGAATAGGTGGGGTAGGTGAATGAGGGTGGGTAGGTGAATTAGGGTATAAAAGTAGGAGATTGTGTATGTATTTTATTTGGTTATAGGGTAGGTTAGGGTTTGGATGTTTCACTTGAAAAATACCCACAATGACCATCAGTGGTCAGGTCTAACCATTGATGGTCGACACCCATAGGGAAATGGATGTCCAACCATCGATGGTCACCATAACCATTAGTGGATACCTATTGAAAAAAATGGTGTTTATTTTTAGAGTGCTAGAAATGGTAAGGCTAGTTATATCTGAGTTGCTAGGTATGGGCCAATCTTGTAGGTTAGAGGGTTAAGATAGGTAAGATGGGTAGAGAAATAGGTCACTATGTAAATTTGAAGGGTAAGGTAGGGTAGGTGTAGGAAATGGTTTATTTGGTTGGAAATAATAGTGTAAGTGACTAAGTTGTGTTTCCAAAAAAAAATTACAAGCCTAGGAGTAGATACAAATACATGATCAAGTACCATACATCTTCATGGAAATCCCCTAGGGGATGACCCTAGCTAACTAGGCCCATATGGAGGAGGTTGGGTTAGGAGTGATGAGTCATTATCAACATGTTCCTCAAGATGCATCCATGATCATGGCTCTCATCGAGATATGGAATCTATTTATGAACACCTTCTTAATGTCAACCAAAAAGATGATGATCTTGCTTGAGAATGTATATAGGATCACATAGATACTTCTCTAGGGTTATTCAATCTATCACATATAATGAGAGGAGTGAGAGGATCACATTGAGCTATTATACATAGATGATAGTGATTGGGTTAGATGGCAAGCTAGGGGTTCAACTATAGCACATTATATGAGAGGGCACAGAATGAGCAAAGATTGATGACCCTCCTGATGGTCATGTCATTCTTTGATCTTCCTCACTTGAGTAGTGGAAGGTTCCCATATTTTCTACTAGGGGTGTTGGTTGAGCTACTACTAGGTAAAATTGTATTTAGTTGGGTACCTAATATCTTGGTAAAAATATATAGGGAGATGTGGAGGTTTAGGTCCCATAAGAGGTATGGTATTAATATCAGCCTGATTCTACATTGTTGGCCCTATGAGCACATCTAGGTGTTAAGGCCAGTGGGATTGCCATGGGAAAGTTACACATAGATATATTTCCTAGTTGGTTTCATGAGGTAGAGGGATGACTTTACCACTTTAGGTGTAGGGGGAGGTTCACATGATGTGGATTAGTTTAATGGGTGTATTAGGTGCACTAGTGATTGGTGACATTATCTAGAGACCCTATGTCTAGTTTTTAGGTGGATTCTTGGCCAAAGGGAGGGAAAGGTGGAGCTCATCCCATTTGATAGGGTGTGGAGATAGTTTGGCCTTGTATAGGGTATTCTAAGTGTATTTCCTAGGTATAGGCATGAGGACTCAAAGATCTTATTTTCAAAGCCACATCTAGTCCTAACTTTCCTAGATCATGAAGAGCTACTATCCAAGCCATAGATAGATGATGTATGCCTTGTGGATGGCTACATGGTATGGTACCAGGTGTTATATGTGGTATCAAGTTTTGGTGATGGTGATTTTAGTATGGGACCTATAGATGTGGACCCAATTTAAAGAGGGGGCCATAGGGCACACGCATAGGCATAGGGGGTTGGCCCTAATGGATAGGCAAGAGTGGCACTATCCATTATATAAGCATAGGTTATGGTACTATAGGGTCAGGTGGTTATTTTATAGGGTCAGGTTTTAACTCTTATAGGTGATAAGGACTATGTGAGGGATTCACTAACCTTAGTTACATAAGAGAGGGACTCCCTAAGGTAGAGAGGAGGAGAAAAAACACCTATAAGACCACCAAGAACTATCCCCATGGCATGATACCTAGATATAGTGGAGGAGCTATGGTATTATGAGGCTACAGTTTTGATGTGGTGCTCTGATGAGCCCCATTGGGGCAATTACATAAAGAGCTTGTCAGCCAATGCTAGTGTGGTAAAACCAAGGAAGTGGGTAGTATTTGTAGGTGGATAGATAGGTACTATAGGTGGATAGGTACCAAGGCCTAGTGGTATGCCAAGAGATAATGGTTCCCTAGGGGCTTGACATAACTCATACATATCATTTATTATTGTATATCATTTTAATTCTAGCCTATGAGATGATACGATGTGATGTAAATTTTGAGAGAGACACATGTATACATTTATGATGTTATTTGACTCATAAGTTATATATATGATCTTTGCTTATTTCTTGTACTCGTGGTCTATGATTTACATTTATGTTTAATGCTTACGATGGGATGTTATATTGATTATGCATTATGCTTATGTTGTGGATGTTAGACACTAATGTAGAATCATGTAACTAGGTATGAGATGGCTTTGATTTATGGGTATACTTCCTGATACACTAAAATTTGATGATTATATGCTTCATTATGTAGATTTAGATATGTGGTGGAAAATGGTTGGTTGTTTTATTGCTCATGGATGCTATGGTTTTGTTATGCTTGTTATGGTTATGAGTATGTTTATGTTATTGCTTATGGCACATGCATATTCTTTATTTTTAATTTATTTTAGGATAAGACACATGAGGTAAGTTAATTAACCACACGAGATAGGAGGACAAAGAATATAATCAAGAGACAAATGCCATAGTGAAAATACCAACTAGTCATGATAGGATAGGAAGAAGGAAAGATGCTTCTTATTTGACAAGGAATAGAATAAAACCAAATTTGGATTGGATTAATGAAAATAAGCCCTTTAAATGCTTTGCATTAGCATTCATTAGGTGGTTAAAAAGGTGTCTTGACAACATAATGCCAAATAAGCTGAAAATCCCTTACTTATAGTGTATAAAGGGAAGATGGATGAAAATGGAACATTCTTGTGAGACTAGAATGCCTCTTTTGTAGGTTTTTAAAGAGTCAGTATAAACAAGTTTATGCCATATAAAGTGTAGACCGATTGATGTAGGAATTATACTTGTGAAAACCAATTGTGACTTCCATTTCATTTTTTTATGTGAGAGCTAATTACAACTTTCAAGAGTAGATTGCTTTTGTTATGATTTTGAAAATGGGTATTTTGATTTATTATTGTATATGGGAAGTTGATCGATGTAGGAATATTATAATAAATTAATTTTCTTGTGACAAATGCTTTACTCATCCATCCTTTAAAGGAGTGATCTTAGTTTATGTGATTTATTAAGGGCTTTCTGATAGTTTTCCTTCAAGGAGTAGTCTACCTTATATTTTTGCATTTTTAGTATGCTTTTATAGTTTTCCTTTAAGGGAGTAGTCTATGAATGATATAAATGACCCATGATTGATATTGGTTTGGATTTTTCTTTTTTGCTTGACATAGACATGATTATATAGGCTTAAGGGTTCACCTTTATGAAGGCAAAATTAGAAAAATAAGAGGTTGATTAGGTGTAAAGAGGTTTAGGTGACAATGATCATGGAAATCCATCCCAATAAAGGGGTGGAAAGTACCATGAGAATCATGCCATGGGTAGATCCATGGTACCCATTGTTCAATATTAAGCTATGACTATGAAGAATAATCAGATGATTTAGTTTTAATTAGTTACCCCTAAAATGGGGAGATGAATGTGGTTAAAATCAAGGGATGAGCTTAAGGTAAAATGAAAGGTGAACTTTATCCTTTTTAACAAAATAATAGACATAGATGTAAAGCATTTAAGGGATCCAATTTTAGGTGGCCTTCAAGAGAAGATAGTTGATAAGATCCTGATCTATACTTGTGGGTTATGATATAGGGTCTAAGCTAATTGAAAGTAAACTTTCCCTGCTTGCTTTTCTCCATATTGGTGACATGTTAATTGTATTTTAGGATGAGATCTTTGATGTTGAATTCTCTCACTATGATGTGTTTGTTATAGGCATTCTTGACACACTCTTGATAGACATGAAGATGGGTAAGGGATGATAAATAATGCTCATCAAGTAACTCAAGTTGGGATAAATAGTCCTAATGATAATCCTCCTTAGAAATGATATATTGAAAAGATATGTGAAGAGAGGGTATTTAGACTTCAAGAGGCAAGATGGACTTCAATTAAAACACAAGAAAAAAAGATATAGCACCCATAGGGGTTTTAATGTTAGTATTATATGCCCATAAGGCAAAGGAGATGTGTAAATGCCAATCTTGACTAGATGCATTGACCATTTTAGTTAACACGTTATTAAGATTTTTATTAGAGGCCTTGACCTATCCATTTACTAAGGGGGATAAGATGAGGAGAAGCTTAAATTAATGTTGAATGCATCATATAAAGCTTGGAATTTCTTTTTCTTAAAATATTTACCATTATTAGTGATAATCTTGTGAGGAACACTAAAGCATAGATGATGTGATGGTTGATAAAGTCGATTATATTCTTCACTCTGGTCGAGACTAGAGGAATAGACTCTAGCCACTTGGTAAAATATTCAGTCATAGTGATGATATAATGGTGTCGCTATGAGGAATGGGGCTTAATTTCACCTATAAGGTCCAAACCCTATTGTGAGAAAGGCAATAAATCAGTGTAAACGTGAAGACTATTGATAGGTGCATGATGCAAATTGACATGTTGTTGACACTTAACACACTTTTTCACATAATCAACATAGTCTTGGTTAAGGGTAGCCCAACAATATCTAAGGTGAAGGATGTGTTTAAATATAATAAATCCACTAAAGTGTCCCCCATAGATATCATCAAGCATTTCTTTGATAGCATGAGAGGCTTCATGATTACATAGGAAATGGAAGAGGAGGCCATCAAAGTTGTATTTATAAAGGATTCCTCCCATAATGGTGTAACATGAGGTAATCTAGATAAATGCTCTTCAATCATTCCTAGAGAGGCCATAAGGAATGATGGCAAGGTTGAGGTAATTGAAGGTCTACTAATACCAAAGGTTAGGTTGGGTCTCTTCCACATTGAAAATGGTTAGAGAATCTAGTTTGACATAGAAAAGTTGGGTAAGTCAATGGATAATGATAAATAGGTTAGATTTAGAAGGTGAAAATGGGATCTAAGACATGAGAAAATCCAAGGTGTTAGTGAACTTGTTAGTAAATCATGGGGTTAACTAGATGCAGTAGTATTCAAATGATGTTAAGATTTCATCAACTAGTTATTTATACTATTGCAAAACATCATTTTTACATTGGTAAGAGCCATTTATTTGATTGACCACAATATGGGAGTCACCAAAGATGTTGACTATTTTCAATCTTAAGGCTAAGGTAGTTTGAAGGCCTATTGCTAGGGATTCATACTCATCCATATTATTGGTATATTCAAAATCAAGCTTGAAAGACAAAGGAAAAGGTTCACTGTCAAAGGGGATAACGATGATACCCACTTTCCCACCACATTGGCACTTCAATCCATCAAAAAACTTGGTGATTTGATTGGTGAAATCTACCTAAGAGAGGGTCATGATGGACTCATCAAGGAACTCAAGAGGAGGTTGGTTATCTGCTAATGGTGATTTGGCTAATTGGTCAGTAATGACTTGCCCATTAATTGACTTTTATTGAAGGAATTCAAGGTCAAAATCTAATAAGAGAATGATCCACATGGATATATGTTGGTTTTGGTGTGGCTTGTAGTGCATGTACTTGAGTGGTTTAGTATTGGTTATAATATGGGTTTTGTGGTTAAGAAAGTAGTGGTGAAGTTTGGTGGCCATAAAGACTAAAGCTAATCAAAGTTCCTTGATGTGTGTATACGAAGTCTCATACTCTATAAGTATGAAACTAATTTAGTAGATGGATTACTCTCTATGGTTTTCCTCTTGATGAGCAAGCATTACCCCTAAGGAGTAGTCAGTGGTAGAGATATAAAGGTAGGAAGGTTGGTGAACCTTAGGAGGGGTGACAACAGGTAGAGACAAAAGGTACTTTTTGAGTGAATCAAAATCCTTTTGACAATCATTATTCCACTTGAAAGATAAATCCTTCTTAATAAGATGGTGGAAGGGTTGGCATCGATCTAAAAGCTGGGAGATAAAGTAGTAAATGGATTTAAGCTTCCCCTATAAACTATGGAATTGCTTAAGGTTGACTAGGGAAATAATGTCTTGGTGAGATCAAATTTGATATCTTTAATGGAAATGATAAAGACAAGAAGATTTCTTAATAAGACCCCAAAAATGCACTTCTTAGGGTTGAGGTAGACATAGTAGTGGATAAGCTACTCAAATGTGATCTTGAAAACAACTAAATGATCCTCTTAGAGTTCAGATTTTCTAATAAGGTCATCCACATAGTCCTCTATAATCTTGGGGATGAGGTCATGAAATATATAAGTCATGACACATAGGTAGGTTGCACCAGCATTGTTTAATCTAAAAGTCATAACTGTATAGTAAAATTTCCACCATGAGGTGTTGAAGGTCGTCTTGTGATGATCTTTAAGGGAAATTAAGATTTGATTTTAACCTAAGAATCCATATTTTAGAGAAAACATCTCATGTCCAGTTGTAATATCAACTAGCTAGTCGATGCTCGATAGAGGAAAGTCATCTTTGGGGCAAGTGAGGTTGAGATTATGAAAGTCCACACAAAATATTATTCCCCCTATGGCTTTGGTGATAGGCAAAACATTTGAGACCCATTAGGAATAGTTAATGGGTTGAATGAAATTGAAAAATAGAAGATGTTGAATCTCTTTTTTGATGAAAAGGGCTATGTGAGGGTCCATGCATCAAAGATTTTTCTTGATGGGCTTGGCATTATGATTAGTGACTATGTTGTGCATAGAAATGGTGAGGTAAATTCCCACCATGTCACTATAAGACCAAGAAAATTTTATGTTATGGTGTTGGAAGAAAGAGGGGAAATCCTAAAGTTCTTCAGTGTTTAGTGATTGGCCGATTTTTGATAATGTGGGGCAAGTTGATATCCATGGTGGATTCATTAAACATGGTTAATGTCTTTAGAATAAGGGATTTGTGGATGGAAGAATCTGGGGCACCAAGGTAGGTGAAAATTGAATCATTCTCCTTGTAATGAATAATGTTAATGTTAGGGGAGTCATCTCCTATCATCTCAGGATAAATCAAAGTAATGGTTAAAATTGCCCCCTCCTTTTGATAAGTTAGGGGTCTGAGGCTAATCATGGTGATGAAAAAAAATAGGTGGGATGATGTCATCATCCTCACACATAGGTGGAGGATAGGTTGGTGAGGAAGGGGTATCTTTCTAAATAATGGTTGTGGTAGGTGGTTTGATTTGATTTTTGGTAGGTTTAATGAAACCAAGGCCATGCTTCTCATGAGGCTTTTTGGTCTCAATAGAGACCAATTCATGTGGGCCATGCTCATATCATCTAAGACCAAATACTTTCCAAGTACACCTTTGAAGGTATGTTTTGGCAAAACATGGTTTGTCTAGGTAAGAGAAGTCATAGGTGAATGGTCAAGGTGAAGGGGAGGTAGTGGAAGCACTAAGTAGTTTATCAAGTCCCCCATAAATGAAATAAGTATGAAAATTTAAAGGTCCAAAGGGAATAATGGAATCAACATTAGGGTCATACCTAGGTTGGTGGTCAAGTTTACCATACTCTTGGGGAGTAGATAAAGTATCAAGGGCAAAGAGGAAATATTCCCCCAGTGAAAGATGTTGGAATGTGGATTCCAAGGGGTCTAAGGTGGGGATCTGATCAAAGGAGATGGATGAGCTAGTGGATGCCTCATTTGTAGAGGGAAGTACAGCTTCCTCTTTCATGGTGGAGTTCTTATCTATGGTCAAAGAGGGTGTATTAGATGGGGGTAAGAGGATGTTATTGGGTTGATAGGTCATGTTGCATGTTGAGAAGGGACTTGGGTTAGCTTGGATGGTGATGACTTGGCCCTCATGCTCAAATTTAATGAAATAATGAGGGTAAGAGAGAAGACAACCCATATAATGGATCAAAGGTCATCCTAGCAAAATAATGTATTAGAATCCACCTTCCACTACATAGAAGAGTTCAAGGATTATACAAGGTCCTACTTGGATATGAAGGAAAACCATTCCCAGGGTAGTGGTCATGGTGTTGTTAAAGGAATGGAGGATGGTTGAGGTTTTTGAGATGATATTGTTTGGAAGGTTTAATTAGTTATAGGCATAGGAGGAGATGATATTAATACTAGCTCCCCCATCAATCATGACTCAATTGATACGGGTTTGGTTGATGTAAGTAATAATAAATAGAGGGGGATCTGGGTTATCTAGTTGGATAAAATTTATTACAAATCCTTGAAGGTGATGAGGTTATAAATTTGAAGAGCACCGATAAAGGTTGTCATAGGTTAAGGGTATTTAGGTTAGACTTCTACCATGTACAATGCCACTATCATTTCTTGGTCATATTGAGGTGAAGTAGTAATCAACTCATGTAAGATCATATTCAATGAGGTTTGGTGAAGTCGTTTGAGCACCACTCTCCTAATGGACTCAAAGCAGTTGGATTGGGAAGCACCTAAGATAGATACCTTGGGTTTGGGTGAATGTGAATATGTTTGGAAAGAGTTTGGTTGGAATCTAGAAGATGGGTATGTCCAAGGAATGGACACTTTGGCCTTCCCCTTATCCTTTTATTATGCTCTTATGACCACATGAATTTTATTGATAGAGGGAGGATTTGGAGTAGGAGAGTTTTTTGGTTCTCCATCACTCTAAGGTAAGAGTGGAGGAATAGATAGGTTTTGGCTAGTGGTTGTTGGATTTTGGATTGGTAATGGTCCCATGGGAGGATAATTTATTAATAGATCATTTTCATCATAGAGCTAATGAATAATGGTTTGGAGAGATTTTTAGTTCTCTGTGTCATGTCTTAGTGTCCTATGATAGGATTAAATGTGGTGGTCATTATACCAGATGGGTTTTAAACCAAGAGGGTCAACTGGCCTGATAGGTGGTAGGGTCAAGCAAGAATCTTGTAATAACCTTTGTAAAATGGTAGAGTAGGATTCAAATAAAGATGGAGAGGGTTTAGGGGTTTCAGTCTTGGTTGGTAAGGTGGAATCCCTATTGGTAGTGGGTTTGGTGATGAAAGTTTTAGGTAAGGTGGTGCATTTGGTTGGTGGTTTTGGTTTTGGCAAGGTAGATGTTGATAAAGGGAGAGGTAAGAGGTTCTAAGGTACGTATCTTGTTAATTTTTGGTTTGATGAAGATAGGTGTGTCAAAAAGCAAGTGTGTCAGTGTAACTAGAAGTGATAATTGGGACAATCAACTTCCTACTCAAAGTGGAGGGATGAGGTCCCAAATGGAGGTCAGGGTGGAAGGAGGTAGGAGTTTGGCCATATATCCTTTTAATGTTTATATTCCCTTGGTTGATTTGGGTTGGTGATTGGTTTTTGGGTTTGGTGAGGTAAGCTCCACTTTTACAGATGGGTGGTTAAGACTCTATGTAGGGAAGGTACCAAGGTTCTTGATTGGTTTGGTAAGCTTGGTTGGAGAAGGTGATTTAGTTTCATGGGGTTTATGTGCTTTAGATGGCTAAAGAATTGTTGGGTTGGTAGAGGCATTCATGGGTTTGGTTGGTAAGATAGGGGTTTAGATAATAGTAGTTGTGGGTTGGTTTGCTAAAGGTGTGGTTGGAGGTTCTTACTTGGTGACATAAGGTAGCCCTAATTATTTATATAAGGTGGAGCGATCCATGTCAGGGTTGGAGATAAATTCCAATTTTTTCACTAACTTAGAGAATGGTTTGTAGGTTAGTCTTATTCCTTGGATAGTGGACCTGAAAGATAAGCCCATAGGTTGAGATAGAGGAATGGTAACCTCATCCTTTTTATCAATCAAAGGATGTAAGGTTTGAAAGGGTGGCTCATATTTAAGAGGTGTAGAAATGAGGGATTCCTCTTTGAGAATGATTTTTGGAGGGGTATTAAGTTGATCAGTGGTTGAGGGAGAGGGTAAAATGGGTGCTTGTTTTGGTATTTCACTCAAAGGAAGGATTGATGGATCTACTAACTCAATAAGTGGATGAGGAGAAAGGGGTACTTCCTCAGTTTGGATCTCCAAAAGAGGAGAAGGTGAACCCACTACCTCAATAATTAGAGAAAGTGAGGAATAGATAGGTTGGGTGGTAGGTTCTTAAGCAATGAGTGTGCCAAAAATCTTTTTAACAGTATGGTAATCATGAGATTACTCAACTATGTTTCTCTAATTCTTTATATGCACATGATTGGGGAAAGGTTTCTTAAAATTTTCAAGGGATTAGTTTTGAGGTGTGTTGGGGTTATCTAGCATAAGCTTTCCCTTGTCAATGAGAGATTGGAGAATGCTCTTGAAGTAGTTATACCTACTAATGTCGTGTCTTACTACTTGGTGGAAGGCACATAGATCATTCTCATTATACCAAGTAAGTGTGAGATGAGAATAATAAAATTATTGAGGTGTTTTGATAGGGTTAAGTTGTATTATTTTGGCCTTTAATAAATTTTCTAGGATTGAAGCATAAGATTCTCTAAGTAGAGTAAATTTATTTAGGGTGTTCCAGTTTTGGTTTCTTATGTTTTATTTTGAGGAATTAGAGTAATTTGGTTGGTTGGAAGATGATGGATAAGTAGATTTAAGGACAATTATATTTGCATTACACTTGATTTTGGTCTTGATGTTGGTTTGGTTATTCAATTTGAAGGAGGAATCCTCATTAGTTTTATGGGTAGAGTTCTTGGTTTTTAGTTTTAGCTTTCCTTCATCAATGGATCTATTCTATAATTTACATACCATGGTGAAAGATTTTTCAAAAGTTTAGTATCTTTGAACATGTAATGTGGAAGAGATGTGCTTGGCACATGCTAGAGTAAAGAGTTTAATCAATTCAGGTTGGGGTAATGAGAAGGAAAGATGATTGATTAAGCTCATCTAACAAGCTACAAAATCAATAATAGATCATCAATAGATTCATCATCAAACTACCAGATAGAGTATAGGTTAGTGATGGAAACCTTCTTGGAAATATTTATAAAAAATTGATCCATGAAATTTTGAGTCATTTGGGTGAAGGAGAAGATGGAATGTTTGGTTAAGGCACTATACCAATCTAATGCCAGTCTTGACAAAGACATAGGAAAATTACAGAGAAGGAGGGCATCATCATAGAAAACCATATAACATGAATTATTTAATTCCCTAAGGTGCTATTGGAGATCCTCCTTAATCTATAATTTGTAAAACATGGGAATTTCTCACTAGGAAGTGTATAGTCGAATACGGATGGATGGGTGAATGGGTTCATTATAGACCTTGTCATTTAATAGAATGTTTCGATCTCTAGAGATGGATGAATCTAAGGTATTCATATTATCCATGAAAATTTTTATTATGTATATTTGGGGTGGTGTACCTAAAGAGTTTTAAGGTGCATACTATGGTTGGGGTTGAGTCACATATTGATAAGCTACCCCATGTGGGTAAGTGGTCATGGGTGGTTGGGTTGAAGCCACATATGAATATGTGGTCATTGGTGGTTGGATAGAGGATATGTACTACTGAGTGGGTATAGGTGGTTGAGTTGGAGGTGAGGGATAAGTGGTAACCTTGGTAGAGATGGGTGGTAAGGTAGAAGGTATTGGTGTTACTATGTTTTGAATTAGAGTAGGGGTAGCTAGAGGAATGGTAGTGATTGTGGTAGTGGGTATTCCAATAGTAATTAGGGTATGGGTAGGTAAAGTTTAGGTGGTGTCCATGTTGGAAGAATTGTTAGTCAAGCTAAGAGGTGTTTTGGTGTTAGAATGTTGAGTTAATTTCTTCTACATGGTTGTGTCAAATGGGTTATCGACTGAGGTAGATGATTGAGTACTTAATGGTTAGGTGGTGACAATGATAAAAAAATAGTTACCTAAAAATCCTAATGGCATGCCATAGTGTAGATCATTAGGTGGTACCTAAATGGGAATATGGTGAACTATTGTGCCAAAATAATGTTGCAAGGCTATTGGGCTATTATCTAAAAAGGTAGCAAAGTTTGGGTCACCTTAGTATAGTATCTATGGCACACTAGAAGCATCATAATGATGAGGATAATTCTCAACATTTGATATATACTCCATAGATGAAGAGGTAGAGGAGGCTAGATAATCTATAGAGGGGTCCTGACTTGCAAATTCTCTTCATTATTGAAGAGTAAGAACCATGCAAATAGGATTAGAGGAAAACACAAAGAACCTTACAACTCAAACAAAGAGAAAGATATAAAATGATCAAGGAAATAAAACACATTCTAGAGTACATTAAAATCACGTGGTTAATTTTAATCTCACTTTTGGCATATGCCTTAAGTTTATGAGAATGTGTGATACAAGTTAGCTTATAGATCAGGTACTATAGAAGCAATATATGCTTGGTTTTGAGTTATTTAGGTGATAAAAAAAGATATATGTTAGGAATAAATAGGTGGCTTTGTGTTGGGGCCTACCCCATCAATTCACACACTATAACGATAAGGGTGTCAAGTGTTTAGCCAATATAAATTGATTTCCAAAGTTTATACTCAACTAAAGATCCAAGCTGGTTCTCCCCATAGTAATGACCTCTAAGTAGAATTGCCAGGAAAGGGTAAGGTGATCACTAGGTAATGAAATAATAGTCAAGCCTTGTCTCAATTTTGTTTGATGTTTAATTAATGAAGGTGGTTTAGTTTAGTGTGTGTAACAAAAGTGATGATACAATAGGATTACTTTGATTTAAGTTAAACTATGTGAGCTAAACTTGCAAGCAATCAATGTAAGCACCATATTTTAAACCCAAAATGAATTTAAACTTCATTAATGAGCATAGATAGAGAGAAGAGCATATAGATACAAAGAAAAGAAACCCAATGTAAAGACTCAAGATCCCATCAGGCATGCCAAAATGTTTTAGTTAATTTTAACTTATATTTTGGAAAGGAAGAAGAAGAAACTAAATATTTGTATGATTGAAAAACCTATTTGATTATGTACACATTGAATTAGATGATTGTGAAGAACTCCTATTTGGCTTGGGAGGATGACCTACAAATAAGATATAAGTAAAATAAATGGTTGGTTAGATAAATAGTTGTGTGGATTTCCTAGTGCTAACTAGATCCCAAAAGTAATAGCTTCCTTGAGAGCTATCAATCCACACATTTTATAAAATTATGTTTATTAAATAGATTATAAATTAATTGCATCACTAATCAAAAGATACTGAAATTGAACACAAGAAATTCTTGCCAAAGAAATGGACTAAAAATGACTAATGTAGCAAGAAGAAAGTCAATTATAGTGTTAAATAACTTGAGTTTATTTCAAAAAATTAGGTAGGGGTTTGTGAATAGGTAAGAACATAGAAAAATGGATTTGGTTGGGGGTAAAAGGGTGAAAATAAATTTCTATTATTTTGTACCATATTGACCATCAGTGTTTAAGGTGATTGTTGATGGTTGACATGAACATCCACAAGTGAGCTATGTGTAGGTCTAAGTTGGTAAATGGTCAGATTGATATGATCCCAATGTTTTGATATATGAGTTGGTAATGGGTTGAGTGTGAAAGGAAAATAAAGTAACTAAATCCTAGAAAAATAGTTACCTTGCAAAAAGTTTATCAGGTGTGTACTTGAGGTGGTTGACTCATTAGTGGAGTTTGACATGATTTCAACAAAGTAACAATACTTAAAAATTGGGTAGAGATGTGATGAAAAGTTGGCTCTCTATTGTGATAGTTGGATCACTAGGTTTTTAATGATGATTGACCTATAAGACAAAGGAACTTTGGATGCACAAGTTCTTGTTAACAATTGGAGATGGATTTCACCTCCCTATTCCTCTCTTCTTAAAGGCAAGTTAAGAGAGTTATAACAAGATGTTAACTAGGCATTCTAACTATAACTCATGTATGTAATGGCTTGTACATGGATTTATATGAGATATTTTTAGAAAATTGGGGGTGGATTACATGTTTCTAGTTGAGGAGGTGCATCCAGACCATCAATGGCCAAGATGACCGTTGGCAGTCATCCTAACTGTCGATGGTCAAGGGTGAAGGTGAAAAGTGGGTAAAAGGGTAGGTTAAGGAATTTGGTCAAAATAACTATGGGTTAGTATTTTTTATGGGTCAAAGGTATAAATTAGTCCCAAAGGGGTCTTAAGGTGATCTAGTGGAATTTCAACATTTGTAATCATGGTGTGCAAATTTCTAATGTCTATAAAGGGTTAATTGGCTAGTTAGCTTGTGAATGAATTATGTTTCAAATGTTGATCTAGATGATGTAATTTTTCGTGATTTAGGGGGCATATGAGAGTGATCCAAATAAATTGAATATATGTCTACTAAAATTATGGGCTCTACAAGTTCTAGGTTAGGGTTATAAGAAGGCTAGACAAGCCTATTGTGAAGAAGAATGTCTTTTTGATCAATTTATACAAAAGAGAAAGGAATGAATATGTAAAGATGAGTTATTAATTTTTTTGAAATAATGTTTCTTATTTGATGAGTGGCATGAAGTTATGTTGGTGGTCCTTATGGTAGCTTGAGAGATAATGTTAGTAAGCATGTCTGGTGATTCTTCATGGTGTGTGGAGATCTGAAGGTGCTCAATATGTGAAATGGATTACAAATCTTAGGGGGATTCCCTCTCATATTATTATTTTTGATTTCCATTAGATTCTAGTGGTTTTGTGTGCTCTTTCTTCATTAGTTGCAATGTTTGGTTGAAGAAAGTGGTGGCATGGAGTAAGAAGGATGTTGTCAAGGCAATAAGAGGTAGGATCAACTTAAGGGAGAGTTTGTATCATGTTTATAAGATGTTAATTTCATATTTATTTTATTTTTATGTCCTTTGGATTAGTTGGTACCCATTTTGTCATTGTATCAAAGGGGGAGAAATTTCATATTGTGGGAGTGCTTGAAGAGAGAGAAGGTGAGCTATATATTTCTATATATGATGGTTATTGACATTAATGATAAAAGGAGAGATTGTTTTATTATTTTAAATGATTTCATGGTGATTTCATGGATTTTTCCTATTGAGTGGATGAAGTTATTTGATAGCTAAAGTGATAATGAAAACATGTATAATGTGTTTATCCTAGTGTGATTATAGTTGGCTTGGTTGATATTCTATTTTGGCATGGTTAGAGATGTTCAAATATGATTATGGAGTATTTATCATTTGAAAAATGTCCCTATTATGTTTTTTAATCTTTTATTTCTTGTGTGCATAAGTGGAATTCATTTGGTTATCCATAGTTTTCATCTAGACACTTTGGGTCTAGTGGTAAAAAATATGAGTAGATAATTTGATGACATCACCATTACCACATGTGGATAAATTATTAGAATTTGGTCATATGGTTTTGATTAGATTAGTCCCTATTTTCTATGTGCTAAATATTATTTCATGCTCTTAAGCACATATAAATATATACAAGTATAAAGTTAGGCTCCCAAGAATTTTGATAGTGTTTTAGAGCTAAGTAAGCATTTTGATGGTATCATATATTACACATGTGTACATTTAAGGAGAAGGTAATAATATGGGTTTGTTTATTTTTGAGCCTAGTTTATTTTTTTTAAATTTTGTATCATGTAATGAGGCACATCAAAATATATGAAGGAGCAAATTTGGCCTCCTAGACAAGTTCTAAGCATAGTTGGCTTTGTGATAGAAGATTTTGAGAAGGCATTTTAATGGAAATATATTTCACTCATATGAGGGTTATACAAGAATTTTTTCACCTGGTTGGATTAGAATATGTGAGTATATCACATGGTACAAATTTTATATCATGTAAGTAAGCATAGAAGAATTTATTGAGGCTCAAAGTTGGCTACTCAGACATATTGTAAGGGTCCCCATGTTCAATTTTACAAGAGGTAAAGATAAAACAAGTCTTAAGGAGAATAACATAGTGTGTTTGCTCCAAGATGTTAGGAATCAATTATATGTAAATAAGTTCACATTATTTAATGACTGAGTAAAGTTAAAGGATAAAGATCAATGATGAGCATGTGATTATATATATTTATCTAACAATTATCATTATTAGTTAAAGCCCTAGTTGATCCATAGAGATCAATGGTATGTTTTAAATCAACATTTAAAGGGTGTATAAGATGAGGTAAAAGTGATTGAGGTTTAACATTTTAGCATTGACACCTATGTATTAAAGTTCAATCAAGATCAAAAATGCATAATTGATCTAAACATCAAGGATATGAGATGTGAGCAAAGTGGTTGAAGTTTAACTATGATCGTTGGCATTTGAATATTTGAATTTAATAAAGGGAAGAATGAGTGTCTAGTTTTTTAGCCATATCTTTCAATCTAGTAAATTTTTTCTCATGGTGTGAAAATCAAACTTATAGAAGAATCCAAGGTTCATCTATAAATATATATTTGAATAGATAAAAATATGTGTAGATATAGTTATTAAGATCAAAATTTGACTATGTTTTTGTATATGTTCTGCAAGTAACTTGAGAAAGATATTTGAGCTTGTGTTGATGTTGTTTCAATGTATCATGATGACTTAATTGTTTTGGAGTGTTATAAAATACATAAGGATGATCTATATGGTATTTATAGGTTTCACTAATTTATATTTTATATGAAAAAAGGTTAAGAAGTTGACTGTGGGCATAATGTTCCTATGCACTATTTTAGTGTTTGAGTTGTTTGAGATACACAAAGGTGAGAAAATATGACTATGATAATTTTGGAATGTCAAATGGGAAATAAGGAGTGTACCCATGTATTTTAAAGTGTTATTGTATTCTTTTTTTATTGATGAAGTGCTAAATGGGTGAATAGGTCTCCATGAGACCTATCAGAGCTATAAAGGCCTTATTAAAAGGTGTAACTACTTAAGGGTGACCCATAGATGCTATGGCCAACCTATGAATATTGTATTGAGATATGTATCAATGATCTAGTTGCCTTAATGGTTAAGGCATGCCTAATCACCAACCAAGATGGTGATGATCATGATTGGTCTATAAATAGTGGAACCAAATGTGTCAATTTCTAGATTTGTAAGACTTGGATGAGGGAGTATAAATGTGGAGCCAAGTGTAGGTAATAACCTTTGAAAAATGAAATTACAATTAATTAATGACTAAAAGAGAGTGAATAGGATCAGACCTACTTGTTTTATTAAGTTGGTATAGGAGGACATACAGGTAATTGGGCCTTATGAGCCAAGAGGAGGCAAAATGAGAAAGTTGCTCAAGAGGCTATTTGAGAGACTTGATAAGTGACACTTGGGAGAGATTTAAGAGAGGATTATGTGTGTGGATTATTTAATGAAGGAGGGGTAGATATCCCTATATATGATTTAAAGAGTATAATATATTGAGGACTATTTATATGACCTATTGATCATAATTCTATTGGCATAATAGTGCTCTTGCTATTTGATTATGAGTGAAGATGAAGAGTGATAATTAGAGATATATCATCAGGTGCTAAAGAAATAAATTAAAATGTGGATGTTTTCATTGGATTTATTATCATAGCTTAGCATCTAAGGTGGTTGTAGACTCCTTTCAAGGTAAAACTTACGTTATTACAACTCAGCTAAATAAGTATGGTAACTCCTTGTGGGATTACAATCTCACTAAAAATAGGAATGGTAGTTCCTTCATCATTTGTAGATGGTATAAATTGGTTTTTGTTATTATAATATATTAGAAAAAATTTAGGTTCTAGCGGGTTTTATT
This sequence comes from Torreya grandis, assembly GCA_037957365.1. NCBI lineage: Eukaryota > Viridiplantae > Streptophyta > Pinopsida > Cupressales > Taxaceae > Torreya > Torreya grandis. The sequence continues at coordinate 21,002 of JARHVA010006537.1, read as the reverse complement.
CCCCAAGAGGGTTTCCCACATATGTCATGTGTTATGTGATTGATCTTACATTGTATCTCTTGTTCATTTCTATAAATGATGTGTATGCTTCATGAATGCTTATGGTAACTGATTAAGTGTTTTTAAAGATCAAAATTGAAATTTGAGTATTTAGGCTCACTAATTCACCCCTCCCTCTTAGTAATTTTACCTCTAACACCTTTTACATTCTATTTTATGTCACAAATTAATAAATACTACTTTGGATATATAAACCCATCATATTGCATTAAGTTAGAAAAAACATACCTACATTGAGTGACATAGTTGGTACAATTGTAATTGTTACTATAAGTTGATGAACACTATTACTTATGACTAAAGGTAATTACACTCTAGTGACTGTGCCTTTATTTGACTGCACACTATTGACTATGACTTTGACCTTCTATATAATAGTCTTTTCGGGTGTCTTAAAATGAAATTATATTTCTTCTATTTTCTATGTATATAATTCATATTTTGTCTTCACCCTTAAATTTCCAAACTTATCCATAAAGGAATCAAACCAATCTATATTTACTTATTTTTGTACATTTCTTATTCTTTGTAATAATAAATTAGGTTAGGGAATGTGTACTCTTGAAATAAGTGACTTCTAGTTTTATTTTTTTCTAAATTTGAACTTGAACCTAAACTATTTTTGCATTCGTATCTAACTTTAAAAAAAACTTAATTTCCATGTTTAGATAAAATCCTTTAATTAACTATGATCTAACTTTACCACCTAATTGTTTTATTACTAGGTTATCTTGTTATTCCTATTGCACTATCTCCACATCTACATCATTTATATTTTCTTCCTACTCTTCATCAAGCCCTTCTACATATGTGGTTCATATTTTACTTCAAACATATTTCATATCATCTCTCTACATATTTCCATATCCAACATCATCTACCCTATCTCTATTCTTAATTGTAGATAATTATGGATTTCTTGCTTTATTTCACTGTCTAGAT
>JARHVA010006537.1:0-15000 GCA_037957365.1 Torreya grandis | reverse complement strand
CCAAATAAATAGTAATGATTCATGAGATATAGGATCCTTCTAAAATCACTAGTAATCACCCTGAATTTAACAACATGTACTTAAATAGTAGGAGTGAGACCAAAATTCATGTTTTAACTTGACCTTCAATTAGTATACAAATCCTAGATGCCCAAATTATATAAAAATATGAAAAATATATTGATATAATCTATACTTTTTAAGATGGTATAATTATAATACAAATGCCTTTGCATTAACCATCCAATAACTAAAACATTAGATTGAGAGCATCACCTAATATCTCTTCTAGAGCCCTCTAACCCCAATCAATATATTTATTGTCATAAAATCATAAATCTTATAGTTACTACTATAAAAATCATTCCTTCTTCCTATAATGAACTCATCTCAGTCTTGGTGGGTCGTATTCAATACTTATAAAGTAATCAAGCTTCTCTAAATCAAGGGATGGCCAACAATACCTCTAATCAAGGTCATTCCTCTCCTATTTCTACCCAAATGTAAAATTAACAACTAATATTATATCCATCTGGCCCACCTCTTGTCAATCATGCCTATAAAATAATATCCAGGGAATATCCCTACTCATGTCATCCCTAATACCCCTACTTATAACATTCCTATGTCTTACCAAATCCATCCTCACAATCCTATGGTAAGTGTTAAAAATATATTCTCTTATCCACAATACAATGTCCAACATTATGCCACCTTACATCCCTATAAGTTATGTTTTATCCATATATGATCCCCCTTCACAAACCAACCATCTAACACATTACACATTTTGTAGTTACATGCTACCCATGTATATTCGTTCCCAAAAAATACTTTGCCCATATTAATCTAACTCTCTTCTACCTTAATATCATATGTTATCTAAATCCACTTAGTTGGATAATTAATTTATATCCTACTCCACACTACCCCAAAAACACCTTCATTCCCACTAGTGGTTATGAAAGTCACACATACCCAAACCCATTCATTCAATCTTATTCTAATACACCTTTAATATATTTCAATAACATGGAGACATATGTTGAATACTTAAAATAACCCCTCGATCATATTATATGAGGATTTATTCTAAATAATCTCCTACCTAACATCCCTAAGGTTAAGGAAGAAGGAGATCCTAATGTGCATGTCAAGGCATATCCTACTATTATTTGAAAACTCTTACCTTGGGATGGGGTGGTTATTAAATTTTCCCAAATACCCTTGAAGGAATATCCCTTGATTAGTATTATGGATTCCTTAAGGGGTCTATACATTCCTTTTACTAACTCATGTGTGAGTTTTTCAAAGCCTTCAATATGAACAAACTCCTAAAGACTAGAATATGAGATTTAATACACATCAATCAAGAGGATGGTGAATTAGCTACCCATGTCATTATAATATGGTGATAATTATTGTACTCATCTTAAAGTGAACCAAACATGGAAAAAATGGAACTATGTTATCTATTCTTTCACTCCCTTAACAAAGATACAATATAAGGTGTGAAAAAATTCCCCTATCGATTATATGAATAAGTATTGTTGACAAGTTTTACCTCACAGGTCAAACTATCACCCCTACAATTTGAAACTTTGCTCATCATGATTTTTTACCTTTTTGATCATTATGTTGGTATTTTTATGTCTTATGAATAGTCACTTGAATCCTTGGTTAGAAAAATTTAAGGTAAATTTTATGAATTTAATGTTTTATTCATCATAGCTATGTGCATGTCTAGTAACTCCATGACCTATTCTAGTGAGTTTCAAGTGATTAAAGGAGTCCAAGGTGTCTCAATAAGTCTTATAGAATTTTTAATGTCATTTAATTCTCTACAAGTGATTAAGCATGTTGATGATATTCTTGGCTGACATCATAACCCAGTTGGTTACATTTTGGTTTAGTTGATGCCTTCAAGAGAAGGTTTTACAATGTAATGATAGTATATTACTAGAGTAAGGTTATGATATATTTTTTTAGAAATGAAAAGGTCCAATGAATATATTTTTATCACTTCCATCAATATTATTAAGTGATCATTGTAGGTTTAGTGTTAAAAAGGGCTTTTTTACAATATGGAAAAGGTATTATTTGACACTAAAATCACTTCACCATAACCATTTTTCTTCATCAAGTTTTAAAGTGGATAAATAAAGGTAAACCTAGATCATGAATAGATAACTAGGATATAATGACCCTGTTACATTCTTAATAATTAGGTACTTTTTTTTATAATGGTATTTTGGTAGGAAACTAGTTTCCTATGTTGATTGTAAAATTTAGCAACTTGAAAGCATGTTTGATCTAGTAACTAAGTGTTTTCATAGTTAAAGATTTTTCAATTTTATGTTTCATTTGTGTCATACTCATTACCTTAAATAAATTCATGTATTAATTATATCAATTATGTATTCCTTGAGTAATGGTAGTGAGATGATGCTTTAGCAAGGTGCAGTCATAAAATCATGAGTTCTTAATATAATAAGACCATAAAGAGGAGTCATAAAGGTAAAGAGGTTTATTCAGATAATGAGGTAGTTTAATCACTATAAAAGTTTATTCAAGGTCACTAATGGCACCTATGGGATCAAAATATCCAAGTAGTCTTTATATGCCTAAATAATCAAGTCAAGTCTATGTATTACGAACTAAAAGAGATTTGAAAAGGACTATGTGAACCTGAAGATGAATTATGAATGTGTCAAGTGGATGTTCAATGTGATATAATCCCTTGGAAGGATGAAAAATGTTCAATATACCCATAAATGTTCAAGTAAAAATCATAAAAGAGGACATTGAAATACATTTTAGCATTGGTTAAGGTTTGTTAGCAGAGTTTATGGTAAGAAGATGTCTTCACTATTTGCAAGCTATAAGGTTGGTATAAACATTATTCAAGTCTACCTCAATAATTATCATTATAATATGATGTTATCCTAATAAATTTCATAATTTAAACTCTAACAAGGAGTTCATTTTCCCATTTGGAAATATTAAGGTTAATTTGGAAAATTTAAGGTTTTGGTCTTATTCTTGTCTCATCTTATATAAGCTTGAATATGGATCTATGTGAAAATGTCTTATGTTTTGGGAATGATTTTAGTCATGAAGTATCTATTGAAATATTTTAAAACACCTTAAATAAGTTTTAGAGGTTTCAAGATGATATAAACCCTAATGGAAAGGTACCTATTAAGATTAGTCAGGTTTTTCAAATATCCACCTATAGGTCTCTATATTCATTCAGGGATAAATTTCAAAATTAAGGGATGGTAAAAAGGTGAAACCATATAGTTGTATCAATATTAATCTTAAATTTTAAAATTATATTTTAGGATAGTTAATTTTTAGAACAAGTAACCTAAATAAGAAGGTCATAAAAAATGGTTAAATAATCCACTATAACCCTACAATTACATAGCTAAATTGGTATTCACATGTCCACCTAGTCTTGTATAAGACTCTTGCTTGTTTTTTAGAGAAGAGAGTGAAATTTTATGATTATTCACATCATAATGGGATAGTTTTATAATTATTATTATTACTCTATATCATCTCAGAGTTAACAAAGTGACCACATGGCCTACAGACATGTTTAATAATCTCTTAGACCTAAAATCATATATATTGGTATGTATATGCAACCACAGGAAAGGTGGCATGTTTGGATTAATATAGGAAATGAAGGAATGTGTCATAATTATGAATATATGTGGCCTAAATGATCACCTTGCATAGACCTAATGGGCAGACCTAATGGAAGATTCTAAATTTGCTTTAAAGAGGCTGAGGATATTATGTGTTTAATGTTTTGAGAGGTGAATTAATGACTGTGTGAGGTTATTTAATAAATTTAATAACCATGGTGGGGTATTAGTGGTTAGGATGAGGTAAAAACATCAATAATATACCATCTTAACTTGTAAATAAGAAGCCTACATGTCAGTGTTAGTATATGAGGATTTGATGAAATTTTAATACAATTTAGAAAGGTGAGAGCTTAAAAGAGTGGATGAATGTGTAGAGTCATGAATACAAATAGACTTAGATAATATGATTTTATCTTAAATAAAATATACTTTAATCACTATAGTCACCTACATGGTTGTGGGTAAAAGTAAAGAAACTTACCTTTCTATTGATCTTTGAGTCTCTTCCAGTAATTTTAACACATGAGTACTATAGCAAAGGTTTTGACCTTAATGTTAAGGAAATTTTTAATTCTTATCATTTATTATAAAATCAATTCAAATTTTTTACTTCATGTTGATGTGGTATAGAGGCAACACTCAAAATATCCTGAAGGTATATGTGAGTTAGTAATGATTGTTTAAAGTTTGACATTGACTTGAGTGGTTATAGTATATAAAAGGCATGAATGAGTTTTCACACCTTTACAAAAATACTTTATATGTAAGTAAATGAAATTATAAGAGGTTAAATATCAAAAAAGTAGGCAAGGTACCCTATAATCACCTACAAGATTGTATGGTCTTAATATGAAAAGTGTTTGTTTGGTTTGAAAGATGAGGTATTAAAGAGATTGAGAGTTATCAAAAGTGACATCATGCCCTTAATGTTGTGATAAAAACCTTTGAAACACTCAGTGACTTTTTGAAGTGTTCTTTGGACTCCAAAATGCATTATTGACAACTGGTGAATGTCTATATTCAGTCAAGTTAAGAAGAAAATCCTAAAATAGTGGCTTGTGTCTGAAAGAGTAACTCAGGTATGGAAGGTCTATATGAATTTTAAATGAGTATACAATATTTCAAATACATCTGTTAGTGACTAAGTTCCTTTAAATCACCTTGGATGATGTACTAATAGGTCACAGGGCTAAGAGTAGTGGTATAACACTTAAGGCAAATATGGATACTTAAAACAAATTTAAGATATTCCAAGAAGTCCTAGACTCACTAATTGATATAAGGGTCCTTATAGATACTAAGAGGTTTTATATACTAAGGAAGGTATATCATTCATGGCTCAAAAGGTCTGATTGTACTCAATAGGTCTAGTTTTCACACACAAGCCTACCTATGGAGGTGATTAAAGTATGTTTATGGTGGGTAAGATGATATATATATGGATATAATAATGTGTTTAAAACTTCAATATGATGTTTTATGAAGTTTCTAACTCCAACAACATGAATATCTCAAACTTAGACATCTAGGGTCACTAACAATGATTTGTTTAAGAACCCTAACATGAGTCATGGATGTTATAACAAGAATAAATGGATGAGATGATGAAAAATATTATTCTATATGGTCATCAAGTATGTTTCAAACTTTATTTATGTAATATCACTCATAGTCAACCTCAAAACATTGCACTTTCAAGCATGTTTCTTCCTTAGCCTCACCGAATGGATACTTTGCCCATCGCAGGTCATGTTCTAATGCTTATTATTTAATAAAAAAATACATAGGAAATCAATCCCATAGGGTATTTTATTGGGGTATCCTTACTAAAAATTCTTATTAATTTATTGATCTAACCCCCTATGCTTTATGAACCATTGTTAAGATGGAAAATTGCTTAAACCCCTCCTAAACCCTCCTAAAAGACCCAATTGAGTAAATTTATGGTTCAAGTACCTCAAATTGAATTCTTTGACCTTAAAATTTTTATATCACCTCTAAAGGTCCCATGATCATCTGGATAAGGTATTGGATAGTATGATTATAGGTACAGGTCTATAGAATAGGCTAAAAAACATGGTTGTGGGTGTTTTATTGAAGGAAGAAGTTATGAAATGGATTAAAAAACATAAAAATAGGTAAATTAATACTTAATAAATGTTACTTAACTTTAAAAAAATATTTTTAGGCATCTTAATGAGTTATATTAGCTCTATAATTTGGCCACTTGGTCAAAATGTGAAGAAAGCTCAGTTTTCCAAGCTAAAAAGAGAGGTTGTAGTCCTATAAATTTATTATAAAGGATTATGATCATGATATTTAATTTTTAAAGGGTTTTTAAAACCTTAAAAAAAATTTAAGCATAAAAACCTACAAATTTCATGAAAAACACTTTAGATGCCTCTCAGGCATGTACGAGTGCCTAAACTAGGGTTTGTGGCCATTTCATGGTTCACCTATCCATAAAAGGTATTATAAATTTAAATTTTACATGGATTATGGTATTGGAATTTGGAAATTGAATCAAAAATTTCATGGGAGTTTCACATGTGTGGGATACATGTGGAGCAAAATATCAGTTTCTAGGTAAGGATGCCTAATTAGTCTTAATTAGAGAGAGAAAATGAGCTTAAAAAGATAGTTTCGATCAGAGTTAGGTCATAAAAATTGTTATGGAGTTGTATGGGGATATTGGGTCATCAATTATGTCTTTATTTATCCAATATCATTTGAAATTTCTTCTTCAAAAAGAGTTTTACTTATTTTGAGGGCTACAAGGAATGAGCCTAATGAGACATTTTGGAGTAAAATCAAATATTTAAAACTATTTTATGGTAAAAAGTGTATTTTTTTAGGTATTACATGATTTTTATGGGCCATATATGGAATAAAATTGTTTTCTTCAAGGCAAAACCATGTTTTTTCCTTTTTATGCCATGATGCAAGATGAGGAGTTCAAGTGGTTTAACAACCAAATCAATATATATTAATTATTCAATGAGCCTTTTAAGGTTTATTCTCACCTTATACACCACTTTAATGATAATAAAAGGTCATATTTTTTTTCAAGAAACATTCAACCTCTTGAAAAAGTCATTGACTATGATATGAGACCTTTCCTCTCCCATGACAAGTCAAAGAGACAAAGTCAAACAAGTTTGAAGAGACTTCTAACAGCCCTATAAATGTGGATAAACCTCATAAATGGATGATAATAAGTATTAAATGGAGTAATTTATGAATATTTAAAAGCTTATTTTCATTGAAGAGGACTTATTCATCAAGGAAGAAATGTATGTAATGATATAGGGAATGTGAGCAAAGATATAGACCTTTTAAAGGGTCAAACTTGACTAGTAAATTCTCAAGACTTATTCAAGCTTCCCAAAATCTGAAACTCTATTTTCTGACATTCTTGTGAGTAAAGAGGAGAGAAAATATTTGAGATATTATGTAGGGTTAGAAGGGTGTGAGGACAAAGTAAGTCACCCCTATTTTGGGGTTGTTTTGTCTCCCCTCTCCTACTCTTTTATATTTGTATCTTCTTTTATAGAATTATAAAATCCATTTTTTTCTTTCACCATGATGAAAGGCTATCAAAATTATTGTACTACACTTTTTTAAGAAATAAGTAGCTAGTTTCCTCCATTTTTAGGTTGTTGTGTGAAGTGTATGTGTGATCTCCATTGATATAACATTGTGAATAAGTATATTTCCTATGCTAATGTCTAATTTTTTTACCTTCTTACAACATAATTTAGTTTCTAGGTTATATTAAGCACCTAGGTTTAACCTTAGTCCAAACTTGAAAGTAAATTCAATAATCTTTCGTTCCTTATATGCAAAGAGTGAGTGTTGTTAAGTCCTTTATATGAAACACTATTGTAGAATCAATATAATTGATGTCAAGAGAATGTGTAAAGGATATTTTGCTTCCTAATGGTGTAAATTTAAGAAAAAGTGGTCATAAGCATTGGTGCATCACACTTTATTTTGAATTTTATTATCAATTCTAGTGCAAGCATTACCCCTTCACCCTTTAACTTGGTCAAAAATTAGTAGTTATTAGGACTAGATATAAATTTAGTGAGTGCATCAAGGTAACCAAACCTCTATCTAGAGATTCTCTCCATTTCAAAGTCACCCACACTTAGGAGATATTCCATTGTTTCAATAGAAGTGGGAAGTAGCAATGATTCTCATAAGGGTAACACTTCTTATTGACAATAATTTTTGGCTTACCCTATGGGACCCATATTTATTATCATAGCTAAATTTTATACTTGAAGAAAAAAATTGTATTAATAAAATACATCCTTCATTCTTCAACCAAATTTTTTTTGAAGTTGTAAAATTTTTAGCAACAGTCCAGCATAAGTTTCATGCCAAAAGTTACCACAAGATCTTCAAGTAAAGGTATTCTTTTGAATTTGTTGAGTTTACTTCTCATTATTATAAAATAAAAATATTCATAAGAATAAACCCTTATCCTAAGAATTTTTTTCAATCTCCTAATCAGTACATTATGTAAAATACTTCAATCCCCACTATCCAAATGGTTGTTCCTAGAAACTAGGTATTTGTCTCATTCAATAGAGGAATCCCACTAAATTTTTATTATTATGATGATATACCAATTTTATCTCTTAATATCATACCTTATTTCTTAAAGGAAAACCAAACCACACTTAGTGAGCATATTAAATATGTAGCCAACCTTTGTTCTATCCATAATGTTATCTAGGAGAATGTATCTATTTGTCTGTTAGTTGCATCCTTCAAAGGAAAAACATTGTAGTGGTATAAAAACATCCATTTAAACCATATTACTTCATGTGATGACTTAGGTGTAGACTGTTGTATGTAATTATAGGATAAGTCTAATCACTTATCCCTAGTTGAACAACTCATAACCATTAAGATGGATCCCCATAAGTTCATGACTAATTTTAATCTTAGCTTTCATAAGACATGGACTACGATACCTATTATGATTAGTTCATCTCCAGATTATTCCTCTTTGTATCTCTTAAGAGTTTTAAATTTATAAATTAGTGCCATGATTTAGTCTATAGGTGGTACTACACTTTCAAACGCATATGAAATGGCTATTAGAGCATAAAATAATTTGATTTATGATGGAAAATTGGCACTTAGACCTCCTATGCCCATATTTCTAGAAACTTAGCCAATTTTAGCCACTTAAGCTCCACCAAAGGCTCTAATTCCAACCCTTCAAGCATAAGTTATATCCCTACCTAGTTAATCAAGTGAGATTAGACAACTCAAAGGAATCTTGTAATCATTTAAAAATAAAATAGTCTAGTTGAAAAGGAAATAATACCAAGATAATAGGCCTTACCAAGCACCTAATCAAACTACCTATCAGCCTTTTAGAGATAATAGACCTCCTCATCAAGGCTTTAGAGAAAAAATACCTTCATATCAAGATCAAGGACCTATCACACAAGCCAAACTATATGTTTTAGTTGATATAAATTCTCCTTCATCATATAAAGATATTATACATGTACCAACACCAAAAAAAAACATGATGTTAGAGTCAGGTTGGTATCCATCTAATTTGAATGATATACAAAATTAAGCTTTGGTATCTCAAATTATGGTGGTTCCTTAGATAACCCAAGAAGATATTTTCATTCAAGAAAGTAAACATAGTGAGGATATGACACAAAAATCCAAGGTTCATAATGGATAAGGTAATCCTAATTCAAGCTTTGTAAACTCATAGATTGATGATCATATGGCTTTGAATCATGTGATCATTATGGATAAGGAAATGTCCATTAATGAGACTCAAGAGGTGACTCATGTTTCAATAATTACTCTTATTATTCCTAAATGTGTTAATAATCATATTCATATCCAAACACATTATAAAAATCAAAATATGGAGGCTAGAAAAACTCACCAAGTATCTCAAGTGCAAAATCATCCAATTGATCCAAAAGTGTAGTGAAAGATGAGTGGAACTCCCTTTAGTATTTTTTATCACATGAATAATTATAATATCATCATGAGTATTTGGGATTCTTTATAAATCCTAATATAAAGGAACATGCTTATTCAAGCACTTTTAACCCTCAAATTATCATCAAAACTAGCTGAGGAGAGTGTAGTTTTGGTCACTTCAAATCAGCCTATGAAATAATGAGTAGTAGGTACATAATGAGGTAAAATTGAATAAAATGAATTAAAATTGAATAAAACACCTCCATTTAATCTCTCTTTAATTATTTTCAATACCTTAGTCAATAATTGTATGGTTGATAATGGATCTAGTAGTATAATTATGCCTAAGCATATTATTGACAAAATGGGTTTGGTGTATGAACCACACACTAAGGGTATTTTTAAGCTTTATTTATATCAAAAAAATACTATATTAATGATCAATAACATGCAATTAAATTTACATGCTTGCCTAAATGTAACCATTTAGCAGGATGTAGTGGTGGTGGACTTGCCTCCATATTTTTCCATGTACTTGTCTAGAGATTTCACATCAAAGATTGGTGGTTACCTCTCAGATAATTATAATTATATATGTTTATAAAAATTTATGGAACCAAGGTCACTATTAACTCTAAACTTATTTCACACTTTTATTTTAAACCTTACATGCCAAGTGTTGTGAATACAATTTGTGTTATCTCGGATGAGATAGAACAAGCTAGTGAAGTAAAATCCAATTCACCTCTTGAAGGAATCCCTAATTTATTTATTGATGAATGGTATTATAAATTAAATGAAAATGATACTTATAAAATTATTGAATAATAATAATTTGGTTTCGATTTTACTCATGAAAATTATGCACAAATTATAGCTATAGTGAAGGTAGATGAATCAAAGGATGGTCTTTGATAACTCTACTTTGATGGTTCAAAAAACAAACATGGTAATGGGGCTAGAATGATGCTCATATAAACCACTAAAAATGGCATTATTCATCTATTAATTTTTTTTTGGGATAATATAATAATGTATTAGAGTATGAGGCTCTAGTCTGTGGTTTGCAATGGGTTAGGAAGATGGGAATTAGCCTCTTATAAGCTTTTGGTGATAGTGAACTTACGGTTCACCAATTTATAGAAATGAATGTATAGAATAATTATTTGATAAGGTATTATAAACATAAAATTTGGGATCTCATTGAGGATTTTAATGCTTTTGATATCCAATTAGTGCCAAGAGAGAGCAACAAACATGCAAATAGATTTGCTTCTATAGGATCTCAGTTCAAAATTATAGATGACGTAAGGAATGATAAAAATTAGTCACATATCAATATTTTAGTGAGGTCTTCTATTCCTGATAATCATGAGAATTGGCACGTTTTTGAAGATGATACCTAGATTGTTCATTTCTTGCAAGAGGAGGCTCAATTTTGCTCTAGAAATTAGTCAAAACTCTTACAATAGTATGGTGCTCAGATTGTCCAATTAAAGTCGAATAACCTACCCAAAGGTTTGGTCACTCTTGAAAAAATATTTAGTAGATATGATGAGGTGAGGAGAGAGAATTCTTAATTGTCTACCAAGGAGGAATATTATCCTAACATTCAGATAACAACTAGAAATACTCTTAACTTAGGTAAAGTATGTTCTCCATCTCAAAAGGAGTAATTTATTTATTTATGTATGGATTTTTTTTTATGTATTTTCATATAATTATAGTGATTTTATCCTTGTTTATCTTAACACACCATTGAGCTAAAGATTTATACAAAACTAGTAAGATAAAGGCAAGAATCAATCAATCTAAAACTTGAGCCTTTAATGAGAACTAAAATTCATAAACTAAATAAATCAACCATCATTTTCCCCATAAAACATTATACTTGGGTATAAAACCTTGTTCCTATGAGGTATAAAAATGAATAAATAAAACTTTATGTGGATTTCCATGATTTGAACAAGGCGTCTCTCAAAGATCATTATCCATTACCATCAATGGAACAAATATTGCATCTAGTAGCTAGTTTGGAAAGATTCTCATTATTGGATGGTTATAGTGGATATAACTAGATAATTTTTAATGAGGAAGATCAATTTAAGATAACCCTCATCACCAAGTGGGGGACTTTTTCCTATAGTAAAATTCCATTAACATTGTCTAATGCTAGAGAAATGTTCCAAAGAGCCATGGATATGGAATTTTAAGGTTTGATCAGTAGGTTTGTTCTTATATACTTGGATGACATCAATATATTTTTAAAGAATACAAGTGAGGACATTATTCATCTCAAAGAAGTCTTTGAGAGATGCATACAACTTGAGGTGTCTCTTAACCCCAAGAAATATGTATTTTTAGTATAATAAGGTAATCTTCTTAGACATGTGGTATCCAAATAATAGTTTGAGAATTGGTCATGAAAGGATTGATTCCATTCTTGCCTTATATTTTCCTAAATATAAGAAGGCATTACAAAGTTTTCTTGGAAAAATTAATTTCATAATAAGATACATATTTTATTTTGCAACTTTGTCAAAGCCACTTACATCCGTGCTCAGGGAAATTAGAACTTTAATTAGACCAAGGAGGGCATGAGGAGTTTTGAAGAGATAAAACACATAATAAATAGTTGTCCTATCCTTATTAATCCTAATTTTTCAACGGATTTTATCTTTTATGCATATGCCAATGTGGACATAATTTCAATTATAGTCATGAAATAAAATAAACAAGCCTTAGATCATCCCATAACATTATTTAGTCAAAGCTTGGAAGAATATGATACAAAGTACACCTATGTATATACTCATTTACTTTAAATAATTATATGTGTTAAGAATTTTAGACACTTGATATCTAATAACAAGATCTATCTAATGATTACTCATCTTAGTATCAAAGAGTTCTTGTTGAACAAGGACCTAAGTGAGAAGAGATCAGGTTGGATAAAAAAAGTGATGGATTATTATGTTGAGATAAAGGTGAATAAACTAATTAAAGGCAAAGGATTGTGTGAACACCTAGCACAAGACTTGTAGGAGAACACTGAGACAGTTCTAGTTCTAAATGATGAGTAAATTGCAGTTGATCATACAACATCATTAATATAGTTATAAGACATGTTAAGGTACTTTCAAGACAGTTTTTATCCTCCCAACTTAAGTACATCAAAGAGAAGGTATTTTAGATTGTAGTCCATTCCTTTTCTCCTTGTTGATGGAGTAATTTTCAAGAAGGACATCAATGGAATGTTGTTGAGGTGAATAGATCCCAAGCCAAGTACAAATATTGATTGAGAAATTCCATGATGGACAAGGTGGAGGAAAATTCTTAGCAAGGCCAAAAACCCTTAAGATCATAAAGGGTGGGTATTATTGGCCAATATTTTTTAGTGATTGCTATGCTTGGGTGAGGAAATGCAAGAAATGTGTTATGTTTATAGTAAAATAAAGACATATTACCTTACGTCTTTAACCAATTTTAGTAGATCAACCATTTATCTAATGAGGTTTGGAATTCATTATCCTTATCAATCCACCTTCAATCTTGGGTCATAAATGGATTAATATTTCCATATATTACTTCACCAAGTGGATGGAGGTAGTAGTTTTGAAGGAAGTAAATGAATATAGTGTGTTATATTGTTATGAAGGTTTGCTTACTAGGTTTGTGTTCCCTCCACAATTATTTTAGATACTTCCATGGAATTTATGGGATCTAAGATCAGTCAGTGGGTTGTTCATCATGGTCTATACCTCAACGCTTCATCAAATTATTACCCAGAAGGAAATATCCTTGCTAAGTCCACCAATAAAAACCTATTGAATATTATATGGAGAATCATTGAGTATAATCATAATAAATGGAATTTGAAACTAAATTCATCTCTATGGGCTCATATAATCACCTATAAAAGTAATATATCTAATTCACCATACAAGATAGTCTATGAAAGACAAGTAAGGTTACCATTTTCACTTGAGCTTCCTATTTTGGAACTAATACATCAACTAGAGTTAATGGAGAATGAACCTATAGAGGTGTGTTATTTTGAGCTTATGGATCTTGAAGAAATAATAAATTATTCCATGTTGACCATGTAAATGCATCAAGCAAAATTGAAGAGAACCTTTGATAGAGGATCATCTTCACAAAGTTTCAAGGAAGGAGACTTGGTTCTCAAGTGGGATGAGGAAAGATATAAAATAGGAAGGCACACCAAGTTTGAATAAATTTGGAGTGGACCTTATAAAATCTCTAGTTTCAAATCCCACAATGCCTAATAACTTTCCAAGATAGATGGTGAAAAGTTTCTAATCTCAGTTAATGGGATACATTTGAAGAATTACTACTAAAAGATAAATTATTTTGAACATAGTTTATTTTGTTTTCCTATAAGTTTTATCCTAGCACATTAGTTTTATTATGTTTTGTTTCAAATAAGTGTTTTCCTAGCACATGTGTCTTGTTAATTGGTTTCCCTTCTTTTGTGTGTCTTCCTATTCCTTATTTGGGAAGGAAAATAGTTATCTTATTTTGAATCAAGAGTTGTAGTCATTGGTCAAAGTTTGTTTATGTTTATTTAAGAGTATGAGAGATATTTCATGAGTCTAAAAGAGATGTAAATTTAATAGTTCATAATCATAACATGCATGCTTCCTAGTTGAGTCACCAAAATGATGACAAGTTTGACCTCACAAGTCAAACTATCACCCCTACAATTTGAAATTTTGATCATCATGATTTTTTACCTTATTGATCATTATTTTGGTCTTGTTATGTCCTATAAATGGTCACTTAAAGCCTTTTTAAGTAGACTTTAAGGTTAATTTTATGATTTTAAGGTTTTGTTCATCATAGCTATGTGCATGTCTAGTCATTCCATGACTTCTTTCAGTGATTTCCAAATGATGGAAGGAGTCTGGTGTGTCTTATAGGTTTCATAGAATTTTTAAAGGTCATGTCATGATCTACAACTGGTTAATTAGGTTAGTGATATTCTTGGTTGACATCATAACCCAGTTGGTTGCATTTTGGGTCATTTGATGGCTTTCAAAGAAGGTTTTTCAGGGTAATGAAAATATAATAATATAATAATGTTATTATACATATGTTAAAACATTAAAAGGTCTAATTAATACCTTTTATATAATTTCCATTAGATTTATCAAGTGATCATGGTAGTTTTAGTGCTAAAAAGGGTTCTTTTAAGGTTTTTCATACAAGTTTTCAAGGTTGAATTAACTTTTAGGAATATTCAAGACTTAATTTATTCCCATCTATATCAAATCCATGGTTTGGAAGGAGTTTTATATGCTAAAATGTATAGAACCTATTCATCTCTTCTATCAGCGTCTTTGGC
>JARHVA010006536.1:850000-888007 GCA_037957365.1 Torreya grandis | reverse complement strand
TCTACAATACATATTGGTGGTAAATTTGCCTATACATTTTGATATTTGTATATTATGAGAATTCATCACAATATAGGAGGATATATTTATACTGATTGTTCTTTGTTTGTGTTTAAAACAAGGTATTGAGCAAAGGTGATGATCAGAACATAGCCATTAGCCAAGTTTCACATTAAGCCATATGTGGAAGCTAACACTAATTTGAATTGTATTAATCATGAAGAATAAGAACTTGTTATAGATTATGGAGCATATTAAAAACTTAGATGTATCTATAATATCTTTCTATATGAGTATGATGCTAACACATATGAATATGATCCCTATAATTTAATTAAATGGATAAATATTAGCACATATATCATTCATGATGAAAATTTTGAGGTAAGCCTTGATTATTCTTTTCAATAAGTTGCAGGGGATATATATATTATTAATATGTATGATGATGATTATTTAAGTGTGATAGATCATGAGGATGTCAAATATGGTACAATTTTAAACCTCTCAAAATGAAGAGTTCATGGATATGATAATCATGAAGAAGAGGATGATTTATGATGCCATAGTTCAAGAGTTTGAGAAAGTGAGTAAGGTATACCTTACTAAAAATAATAATTTTCTTGAGATTAAATTAATTTGTGAACCTAAGGAGCTTGAAGAGAACTATCCAGTCACTATCAAGCAAGCTACCATCTTGAAGGAGTGCAATGAAGGCAAGGTAGAAAAGTTTTTGGTTGAGAAGTAGTCCAAACCCCAATCCAATATTTAACCACTTAGAGACATGTTTGATCAACAAGTAGACAATTTTGAAATCTCTAAACATTAATTACATCATGGTCTAGAATAAGGTGAACTATACCAAGGTTTTATGTCTCCTAAGAATCAAGTTGACAAACATCAAATGAACATGGATGAGATCAAGAGGGTTGTACTATAAATTAGTCCTAATTGATAATTACAAGGACCATTCCATGGAGTTTTAAATGGTTTACTTGAATCTATCAAATGTCCTATGATTGTTAGGTCATTTGATTACCTTCACATGTAAAAAATTTTCAACAAGCATCCATCATACGGTGACTTACTTTAATGAAACAACTATGACTCAAGGAACATCCTTTTTTATCCAAGTTGAAGAAAGAAGAAGAGATTCATACCTAAAACAAGGTTTTAGGTTTTGTATATATTAGGTTAGGTGTGTGTATTTTATGTCTTTTTTGTGGTTTTCCCTAAATTATATAAGGCATAATGTGCATTTCCTTCTTGTTTTGTGTTTTTGTGAGCTTGAATTATTTTTAAGGTATATTAGTTTTAAATTGTAGTGGAAGAGTGACTCCATATCCCAATAGAAGGAAAAGGATAGTAGTCCATTACCATTATAGGCATGCTACCCCTATGAATCACCAAGAATGTTGACCAAATTTTAACCCCATGTAAAAACTTTTCATCCCATATAGGTTGAAATTTCATATAGGTGTCTAATGTTTCTAATGGTGTTGTTATGGTCTATAATGGTCCTAAATTGTCCCATATGGTTGTATTTTCCCTTGTCTAGCATTGTCTATGTTTTGGCTTTAAGTTCACTTATCTAGTCCTATGGTTAAAAACAAGGTCTTGAATAATAAAACTTGGTGAAAGGTATATTATGGTATAAGGTAATAAAAAATGTTTATGTGGACACAATTTATATCATATTATCATCCTCTAACCTCTTTTTGGCTCATATATTAAAAAATATTAATTTGGCCACCTTTCATCCCATGAAGAAGAGTTAGATGAGCCACCTCAAAGAGATAACATTTTCAAGAAGAATAAAAATTCCCTTAGTGTTATAAAAACGTTAGAGATGGTTTAGAAATAGTCATAGTCTGATAGAACCTATAGTATAATGCCTAATCTTGGAAAAATGACACTTTTAAAGCACATGCATATCCTTATAAAATCAATTTTTAGTTAAAAAATGGTTTATAAGTGTCCTCTTGGGATCCCTTAGATCATTTTCATATCTAGATCAAGTTTCAGGTCAAATTGACACTGTAGACTACTTTTCTCCTCCATCCACTACCTCCACAAGCTCAAGAAGGAAAATTTTCATTAAATGGGTAGAGAGAGAGAGATGGAGGAGAGAGGAGAGAGAGAGAGAGAGAGAGAGAGAGAGAGAGAGAGGAGAGAGAGAGAGATGAGGAGAGGAGGGAGAGAGAGAGGAGAGAGATGAGAGAGAGAGAGAGAGTTTCTATTATTATGTCTTTAAGAAATATTTAAATTGGACTCATTGGTTTTCATAATTTTTACCTCTTATTTATTAACAATCGCTAAGAGTGACAATAGGTCATTATGGCTTATGCATCTAATAGGGGTCTATTCTTGCACTTGTTTCTCCACCTCAAAAATATTTATAAAGGAATGGTTTTGAGGTTTGTTTGGAGAGGTATTAGAGCTAATTTTAATGGTGGTTTCATTATTTAAATTACCTCCATGAAGTTCTTTCACTTGAATAAATAATGTTTTAGTGTACACACTATTTCAGTGGATTCTATAATAGGTTTGTGTTATCTCTTTATGATAGTGCTTCTCAAAGGTTACTAATGTTTCAATGTTCATGAAAAATCCCTAAATTTCATGTGTTCCTTATTTTTTTGTCTAATATGTGTTTTGGTTCATATTATTCAAGTGTGTTTGTTTTTTGGGAGCATGGTCTATATCTAAAGTAGTCTAATACAAGTTTTATTATTAATTTGGATTGATTATCAGTAATATACCATGATGTAGGTTTATGAGATCATATTAAACTCATGAAAGTGAATAATAGTTCAAAATAAGATTCCAAATGTACACTTTTCAAAGAAGATCTTGTTATTTACTTCATATACATGTTGTGTGCACTATATGAATGGGTTAGAAATGCTTAGAACTATTATAAATAATTAAGATGTATCTCCATGCATTTATATTTCTATGAATAACTTAATTATATCATCTAGTTGATTCCAAATTACTATAACCTTTAATTGTTACAAGTAGACCTCATGTATAAATGATTGTACATATAGTCTATATAGACTATCAGTGTAAGTTGAAGATGAAAATGCATTGTATTGAGATTTTTAATACAATGAGAAGTGTTAGGGAGGTGTGTCATGGTAAAAAATGTCACAAATATTAAAATAACATATAAGTCACATAGAGCATCTAAGAACATCAAGATGTTGAGTTCATAGCCTTAGGACACCTACAGGGCTGTATAGACCTATAGGGTAGGTTAAAGGTGACATAGGTCTTTGTTAGAGACCTTGTAAGACAATTTTGAATTAACAATGGGAATGTGTAATGGTTTGATAAGTTTTGAGGTATAGGAACTCAAGTAATGGTTTTTGTGTAACCCTAGGATAATCAAGAAGAGACCTATAAGCCTTAAGCCTATAGTTCCTTCTTTTAGACCCTAAGCAATGTATAATCAACACAAAAAAAAATCTTTAGATAGTGAAATCCAACCTCATTACAAAATAAATTAGAGTCTAACTCCTTGAATAGATACTAATCTACTTGGGTAGTCAAGTGAAGGTCAAGGAATATGTTGATAGTCTTAATAAAACAATTACAAATGAATAGGGAGGGTTAATCTAATTTTAAGCTAAAGAGTTGAGATTGTAGAGGTGTTTGAATATGTTTTAAACACATTAAAGACTAAATAATAGTTTAAAATCATGGATAAAATCATTAGTTCTAGATGAAGGTAAAATCTTAAACCTAAGAATGATAGTCAAGCCCTAAATGAGAATCTATATAACTATATAGATATGGATTGATATCATGTATAGGAGATATAACTAAGGTTATTTGGAGTTATTTAAAAACTAATAGGAGATTATGTCTAAATTCAAGAACTAGGATAAAGTCACTAAGATAAAATTGAGTTCTAAACACATGAACATAATCATAAGCCCTAAAAGGAGCAGCTTTAGGTTTCTCTAATGAAGCATACTCAATTTTAAGCCTAAAAGGAAGAGATAAAGGTGTTAGGATATTTTGGAACTCAAATAGTAAATTTAAATTATGTTCATTAACTTTGAGGACGTTAAGGATGTGAAAATGAGATCTTGAGACTCCTAACATAGTTAATACCCTAAGAGGCTAGCTATAGTCATACATCAGGGTCAGTTCCTTATCCAAGTTTAAGGGAAGAGATCAAGGGTATTTGAGAAGATTATAAGCCTAGATAAGACCTCAATTAAGGATCAAGAACATTGAAAAGGTTAGTAATGCCATGAAGGGGAAACTTATATAGTCAAACCACAGTCAAGACCTTTTCAAAGTATCTAAAGGCCTACATAGGAGTTGGATAATTTTCATGTTAAGAAAAGTTTATATAGATGTGTATGAGGAGGATATTAATCCTAATTGAAACCATAAGATAAGTTCATGAACCTTGGTAGAGTTAGTGATGATATCGTAAAGGATTGAAACCTAGTATGCAGTCATAATAATCTAAACACTACCTACATCAAACATGATTAAGATTGATCCTAAGCCTAAAGTGAAAACTAGAGATGCATATGAGAGGTGATAAGGTCTATCTCAACTAGAACAAGGTCAAAAATACATTTTAAGATAAAATGAATCATATTGAGAAGGATTGATCAAGTTGAGTTTTACTCATATACAGTCATATCCAAACCCTATACACAATCATCACCTACAATCTAGTCTTAAGGGAATTTGAGTTTTAAGGGCACTAGATGCATGATAAATGTTTGAAATTCGGTACTGGTGGTCATCATGGGTTGAAAAAATCTTCTATGGTTTTACTTAAGTAATAAAAATGGTGGAAGTACTCATTATTTTATGTCAAAACTTTCCCACTCATTAGGCAAGGGGCAGTCAATAGAATTAGGGGTCCTCTTGAGCTCAAAGTATGATGATAAAATTTATAGACCTAATGAATGGTACTAAGGATAGTGAAAATATGTATCAAATGTCTCCATACATTCTTAGCTAGAAACAAACTTCAACTTTCACTGCAAGTCCCTTGAGGTACAATAAAGAGTAGATATGATCTTAATTCGAAGAACCCTGATCATTGTACCAATTACATAAAAAGGGGTAAAAATGACTTTAAAAAACATTTATAATAATGCAAGGGTATTTTTCAAAGGTTTATAAAATATTTAAAACAATATAATGATTTTTTGAGACCCAAATCTCAAACTTGACCTCTCTCTAGTCCTAAGAACACTAAGCAAGCCACTTGAAGAACAACTTTAGATGCTCATACCATTAAACACACTTTTCATGAATTAATGAGACACTTTGGATTATTTATGGGGTATATAAAGAAGGTATTACAAGTTTAATGATATAATTTAGTGATATTTTCCTTTTGAATAGTTGTTAAGACCCCAAACTAGTCTTAAATCTCTCTTAAACCCTAATAGTGACTTGTCAAAGAGAAAAGATCTCAAATACATATATAATGACATATTTTGATACTAAAACCTATTTTTTATTTTTTATTACTCTAATTAGGATGCTAAAATTTACTTTTATGTTGATGTCACTTGTACATATTTCTACAAACACCCTACTTTTGTATATTTTTGGTTTTTTGAAGGTGTTCTATGAAGGGGAAGCTTCCTAATGATGGGATGAGATAATTTGGGAGTTTTAATAGAAATTAAATTCTAAATATTTTCACAACATATTTAGGTGATCAAACCAATAACATTTTTCAAGGCAGTCTAAAATGGGCTCAAAATGAGACTAGGGGGTAAGTCCATTTCTTGGTTTGCATATTTCCATAGGGTCTCAGGACCCCAAATTTTAAATGAAAGTTGGTTATGTAATATTTAAATTCAATAAAACAATTATATGTGATTTCACATGTTTGGTATAGTTATAGAGAAATAAAATGGGGGTCCTAAGTAAGGAGGCCCATTTGAGGCCTAATTCATGAGAGAGAAAGGTAAAAAATTAGGTGTGTACTAAAATTTTAAAGATAAATTTTTACATGAAGATATAATTCCATAATGGGTCCTCTAATATGACATTTTTTTTTGTAAATATCTTCCATAAAACTCCCTACACAAGAAGGTTTATAGCTGAAAGGGATATAAGGAAATTAGGCCTAGTAAAGGCTTAAGGAGTGAAATGAGTTATTTAGAGTTGGTATAAGAATAAAATGGTTTATTTAAAACATAATAAAATATTTTAATACCATTCATATATTTTTATTTAAATGAAGAATATTCACTTGAGTTTTGACCCACTTGGACCAAACTAGGTGTGGGAAATGAAGAGTTATAGGACACCTATGCACTTGAATGATGGAATGGAAAGTTAGAGGATTTTATTAAGACATGTAAGATGTTAAATGAGTGGTTTTAGATAATTTAAAGGTAAATTAATGTTTGTAATTTCCATTTACCACTCCCTTCATGTAAATAAGGGTAGTTTTCATGGAGCTAATCAAGGTGTCAAGCAAGTTTATAACCCCCACACCACATAGAATGTTGGAGATGATTCAAGAGTGAGACATATGGAATTTGAGGTATGTTTTTAATATATAATAAATACCCTCATTTTTTAACTCTCATGGACACTTGCCAATCATCTTATACCACACCTCTCAGTATCTTTCTTTGCCATTCTCTATATAAGCAACCAATTTTAAATAAGTTTATAATATACACACTTGATATGGAAAAGCACTGATGGTTTGAATATTATATTTTATTTTGAATAAATATTTTAAATTTGGTTTTTTATTTCATAATTTCTTGTGTAATGGTGTGAAGTAGTACATAGCTGAATGACAAGTGATAATCATCTATCCTTGTGTTCACCTTACTCTTTCATGTTTTGTGCAAGTAGTCTACCCTGTAATAGGTCACATGAAGTGTAGTTAGTGTCATTTTATATATCTGATTTTAAGGTATATCATTAGTGTCTACAATTATACCTCTTATTCATTAACCTTATAAGTGCAATGCATATCACCTTCATGTTTGAAACACTTATATTAGAGGAATATAGGATGTTGAAGCTAGTCTTGTGAATCATATTTCATAGTGGAAGTGTATGGTATTATAATTGAGATTAATTAAGTGCATCACCTCATTAGATTATGTTTTTTTCACTTTTTCTCTATCTCTTTTCATCCCAAGCAAACATGTAGTATAGGTGATAAGTTATCAAAGACAAATCTAGTGAACTAGCCCTTTAATCTAGAGATTTTTGATGTAGGAGCATCTACATACATCTTGAAAAGACATGGTTACGATTGAATTCAATTTTTAATTTATTGTATTTTTCCCTCTAAAATGTTGTTAATAAGGAATAATTGTAAAAATATAAAGGTAAAAAGTAATTGTTCGAGTTGTTGAGGAAATAAAGGAGGAGTGCTTGAAAATATTTCAACCTGGGTATATTGTTGAAAATTAAAAACTGTATTTATTTTTCCTTGAGACCAAGTTGGGCATAGAGGTTAGGGAGGAGTTTAGAAGAGAGATTCTAAATAATAAACTATTGCAACAAAAAATAGCTTTGTCTCTCATTTGGCTGAAGATAGTAAGATATCCACATTGCAGGTCCTTAACAATATTCTTATTAGATATATGGCAACCATAAAAGGAGAAAGAGATGCCCTGTTAAAGAAGGAAAAAGAATCTCAAGGTGTGTTTTTTTAAAATCTAAGACCAGGTTGAATGAAGAAATAGAAAAAGAAAGAAGATGAATGTAAAGCAGTGATTGAAGAAAAGAATTGCCTAGAATCTAGGATTTTGCAAATGAGAGAACAATCAAAAGAAGATCGTAGTGCATTGGAAGCCGAGAAAGTTGAGATTTTATCAAAGTTTTTGAAAGGAGATATACGTCTATTAAAAAAAAACTTTGGAGCCTTAGATGTTGGGAGATCATGGCATGATCTTATGATTTAGTTTGCACAATCCCGTATGAAGAACGAAGGTGTGTAAATGCAAGGTCAAGCCTATGAAGGGTGGATTTTCTTCTATTGATGGCCTTCAGCAATGGAATATGTAAATGGTTGTTGAACATAGAAGACATGATCCAGAATGGAGGAGATGATTACACGTTTAGAGAAGCTGAATAAAGAAGCTTTCAGGCTGTGGTTGAGTGACATATCTTCTGTTACAGAGTTTGATGGGAGGCAGAGTCGAGTATTGGTGAAAGATGTCACTGCATATTTACACAAGCATGCAGGACTCGAATATGAAAAGTGAATATGTCTACGTGGTAAAGCTATTAGGAGAAGTAAGGTAACTATTTTGTATACTATATATGCATATAGAGACCAAAGCTGAAGATTATAGATGCCTAATTATAGTAATTTGAAGCCTTGGGCGTATAAAAGATAATCATAGGTACTGAGACCTGACTAGCATTATATTTCATAGTAGATGTTACAAATCCATTTTATAAAGCCTCAGTCTCTATGGATTTGGTGTTACTGTTGATGAATCAACTCGCAAATCCTCTTGGATTATGGTGGCAACTATATTTACCTTTATTATTGCACAAATTCCATTGATTTTTAACTTGAAATCAGGAAATCATGTGAGTATTTTGGTTGCCTACATTGTAGCACTTTTATCTCTGTTAGGTTATTGTGTATTTCAAATTATGCACCCTTGGGTCCAAAAAAGGTGACTATCTTTTGTAAAACATAGACATATCATATCATCCATTTTGGCTATGCATCATAAGCATTATGGAGGACTTATTAGGGATGATGGTGAACCGGATGAAGATGTCATTAATAAAGTTTTCCAAGAACTTGATTCTAACAAAGATAAGTGTTTGACAAAAGGAGAGTTGCATGGTCTCATTGTTGGTCTTGAAATTGATGCATTAGAGGATGAAATTACAAACACTGTGGGTCGTGTAATGGCAGACTTTGATGTTGACCCAGATGGTATTTTTAGAATAGCGCTCTCATCAATATAGTTGTTTACAGTAAAATGATCAAGCACACCAATTTACCTCTACTATAGGCAACCCAAAATCCTATAGGTATTCTAATTTTAACTCAATTTGGATAAGGATTAAACTACCTATCCAAGGGTGTAAAATTGAGTGACAATGTGACCCCTAAGCTATTTTACATTTTAAAGTTCCTGAGTGGCCTAGAGCCATATTTTATAGATTCATGGCACCACACAGTTTTAGTTTCATATATTTATAATAGACATGGGTTGGTAAATATGGTGTCATTACCTACATGATTTACTTATCGACCTACATTATAGGGTTGGATAAATCATTAGTCCAATCCAAGTTATTCATATATTATGATTGATTGAATATGGGTGGGCAATGATGGAGTGAATGCCAAATTGAGTTCTTGAGCCACCCAAATATGGGGATTGGCAACACCATAATATTAGCCCAAGATATTAAGTATTTTATCACCATTTACACACACACACACACAAAATATTTCATGAAGTTTTTTCATTGGTTCACATACCTAGTGATGTGTGTTCATTCCTTTCCTCTCTCTGACATCTCTTTACTTAGTTTTGTCTTTAGTTTTCACATATATTAATTAAGGAATAATTAATATAACTTTAATTTATAGTACATACAATATATCATAGTTCATAGACTCAAACCCACATTTAGAGGATTCACCTCATAGGTAAGTCTAGGTACATTTATCTTTCTTTTATCATTATCATTTATTTTTGATACATTTATAAAATAAATGGGGGGGATTTATTCATATTAAAAGTCATTTTAATTTAATGATTTTCAATTGAGACCACCCTATCCTTAGCTTATCTTTATATCTATCTTAAGGCCTATTTTGATCTTTTTATAGATTTTATGTGTGCCAAACCTATGCCTAGATATACCATGATTCATATTGAGCCATTAACTATGCATCCCCGATCATTTTTCATGCATATGGAAATTAAGGTGACTCCATTATTCTATATCATAGCACAATATTGTAAAAGGGGGAAATTTTATTTACCCTTAACATCCCTTAATCTTAAAAGATATATTTCCACTACCAAAAGTGTCTTAAGGTCAACCTAGACTCATATCATGTCTTGACAAGCATCAAAACATTATATAAAGACCACTCTCATTATTTTATTATATATATGGAAATTGTCATGAATAATCTTAGAAATAATTATGAAAATAATGGT
This sequence comes from Torreya grandis, assembly GCA_037957365.1. NCBI lineage: Eukaryota > Viridiplantae > Streptophyta > Pinopsida > Cupressales > Taxaceae > Torreya > Torreya grandis. The sequence continues at coordinate 877,832 of JARHVA010006536.1, read as the reverse complement.
TATTAATCCATATTTACCCCTATTTATGCATACACTAATCTACATCAACCTAGAGCTAAGTTATATGCAAGTTTCTAGTCTCAATTGAAACTCAAAGCATTTAAATTAACACTTAGACTTAGGCATACTAGAAAAAAAGTCACTTACACTAGCACTTAGATTAGGATAACTACATCAATATTTATCCCCTTTCAAGGTATTAGTATATAAACAACACTTGACACACGGGATGTTAAAGTCATGCCCAACCTACTGTACTAACACAACTATCTTTCCACTCATGTTAAAAAAATCCCTAAGAATCATGAAGGCTTAGGGTTTGTAGTGAAATTTGTCAAAGTAAATATCAAGTGATGATCTAGGCCTCTGTTAGAAAAATACATGCTTTCCAAATTAGAGCAAATTTCTTCCCATAATTGACTACTTCATTTGCACAAGGTCATTAGTGTTGCCCAGAAGGTCTATAATATAGTGAAATACTAATAATGAGGGGTGTGTTATTATTTGAAGAGGGTTAGAACATATTTTATCTATTTATGACATTCTACCCTCTTCTTTCATCACTTCTGATCCTGTCACTTGTCCATCTCATTCATATTTTCCAACTAAGTATACTTTTTCTAATTAATTGTTATTTATAGAATATTCAAATCAAACAATTATTATGTGTATTAGTGAATATTAATACTATATATTTTATTCCTAATTTATTAATAATTTATTTATCCACCTAGGGTTACATTCCTTAATCTTAAAAATAATAAATTAGTTTTCAATCACTTAATGATTAATTTTGATTGTCTCCAGTGATAAATAAAAATATATGTAAAACATAAATAATAATTTTATCATGTTTAGGTCTTGATTTCTTATTTATTAGTTTTTGAATATTTGAATATTTATATATATTTTATTTATTTATTTATTTATATTTTTATAACTTTTACATGTTGGATAATGTTAATTAATTTTACCATCAATGGGATGCTCACACAAAGTGCATGCTATGATGATCACCTTTAGTGAGTGAAATGTGCCATATGTAGGTGTAGCTATATCTAAATTTGAAAAATAGTATTATGTTTTATTATAAGGTTCATCATCATCACTCATTATAGATAATGTATAATTAGTAACACTAAGATGCAATGTATCATATAGTATGAGGAAATTATGTATGTGTTCATTGTGGAACAAACTAAATTATATACAATTATAGTCTGGGTTGTGGATTAAATTTTGGTTTTTATTATTATTAATTTAATTTATAATTTAATGGGTCCTAAAGTAATGACTGTATAATAAAGTAGCATATAATCATTGAACCTAAGTAAGTTGTATAAATTAATACATAGAATGATCATGACTAGGTGTGGTAACATCATCTATGTCATAGTCCTAAAAGGATTTAGTAACTAACTCTATATAATGATCCTAAATATGTGTAAAAACCAATTATAATGGTGGAAGGGATGGAAAAAATTCCTAAGGGTGAAAATGGTGCTCATATTTATTATCTAGAGAAATTACCACTTTATTTCAATGTATATATTTGGCAAATCTATATATTGATTATTCTAATGCATAAAGTCTATGTATCCTAGAGAATCCTAATAACATTCAAAATATGGGTATGCTCTATTTAAATAGGAATGGGTTATAAAATATTGTAAGGCATACCTTAATAGGTATCAAAATGTGTCCTAAGCAATTATATCCAAGGATAATTATAAGAATGGGCGCCTAAAAATATCTATAAGATCATGGTGATTCCTACATGACATGCATAATTACATTTGATAATACTTGAAAAAATAACTTTGAAAATGTAAATTGACTTGCTATTACATTATCTCTTTTATAAAAACATAATAATATTTATAAAATTGAATGTAATATTCAAATCAAGATATAAGTTTTTGACAGTAATTCAATATGATATTTTTTATTTATTTATTCTATCAACACAACCACATATAATATGGTATGAAAATGTAGTTAATCTAGTCAATTCACCTTTTCCAACATCTGAATGAAGTTAGAGTTTTGAAACCTAAAATATAGTTTCTTCAAAGAAATGGTCATTTTTTGTTAGAGGTACAATCACTGGGGGTTAATAAGTGAGACCAAATAATTCAAATTCAATTATGATCTTTAAGAACACTTAATCAGTTACCAAAAGCATTCATGAAGCATACACATCATTCATAACAATGAGTAAGAGAGATAATGTAAGATCAATCACATAACACATGACATACGTGGAAAACCCTCCTGGGGAATAAAACCCATTACAACTTGTAATTGGGATACTATCTTATAATAAAAAGATCCAATTTAGACCATCTACAAATGATAAAATAATTATAATCCTTATTTAGTGAGACTATAATCCCATAAGGTATTGCCATACATGTCTATCTAATCTATAATAATAACTAGACTTTTTAGCAAGTTTCACCTTGCAACGAAGCTACAACCACCTTAGATGCTGAGATTACAGAATAACACTTATGGACACATCCACCTTTGCGCTATTATCTTCAACAACTAATGATGGACCTCTGATTATCACTCTTCACCTTCACTCATACATAAATAGTAAGAGTATAATTCTCCCAATAGAATCATGACCAATAAGTCATAAAAATAGTCCTCAAACTAATCTTCTCATCAACTCATCCATAGGTCACTCTACCCCTCCTTATCTCCCTAATTCACATACACAAGCCTCTCTCAAAACATTCATAACTCTCTCACATAAACACACCTATAACAACTTTGTCATAATAATAATAACATGACTATGTGATCATATATATATATATATATATATATATATATATATATATATACATATATATATATATATATATATATATATATATATATATATATATATATTCCACACTTTGATCTATTTATTAAATAAATCACCAAGATCATAAAGTCTTCACCTTGCCTTCACTCATAATATAGTCTCTCAAACAACCTCTTGAGTGACTTGCACATTTTGCCCCTGTAGGCTCGTTAGGTTCACTGACCTATATGTCCTCCTACACCAACTTAATAAAACAATCATGTCTAATCATCTTCATTCTCTAGTGGTCCTCAATAATCTATACGTTCTCTTTCAAAGGTTCTTACCTTTAGTAGGTTCCATATTCACACTCCCTCATCCAAGTCTTACACTCATAAGTCTCAAAATCACCATCTTTGATTTCACTATATATATGGATTTAATTACTAAAAACTTCATGGTTAGCCATTAAACTTTCCTTAATTCTTAAGGAATCTAACACATAGAGACATGGCTCAAAAAATTCTTCGTAAGTCAACCATAGCATTTATGGCTCACCCTTAAGCAGTTACACCTTTTAGAAAGGCCCTTGTAGATCTTATAGGTCCCATGGAGATGGATTCACCCATTTTGCACTTTATCAATACAAAATAAAATAAATAACCACTTTAAAATATGTATTTCCACTCCTTATGTCCTTTAGGACATTCTCAAATGATCATAGTCAACTTTGCTCATCTCTATGTATGCTAAATTGAAGACCTTATACATAGGAACACCATTACCGAACAAGCAATCAACTTATTAACCTTTATCAATACAAAATATCAATAATTTAAGCCTCCAAACACCATATAAATAATCATAATGGAGTCTAAAACACTCCCTAATAGCTAATTCACCATGAAAAATCAAAACAACATCTACATAAGCTCAATTACTCTTCTCAAGTCACATGAAGAACTTGTACAAACATATATTCAACTTGGAATATTACTATATTTGACTATAAACACTTTTAGATCTTAAAATTAGGTTCATTATATGCACCATGGATTCCTCTTAATATTTTATTTTTACATCATGAACAAATTCATCTTCTATCAAAATATATGGACAAATTATTGAGAACGAGTTTTTCCCTTAGCAAATTCAAACATTCAAATATCAATAGTCACAGTTAAAACTCAAACACAATTCTCACATATCATATCATATCAACTCATATTAAAACACACACCATCAATATTATTCAATCTTTAACACATAGGTGCCAATGCTCAAATGTTAAACCTCAGTCACTTTGACCTCATCTTGTGCATTCTTATAATGTTGACTTATCGCTTACCATCTATCTCTATGGATCAACCAGGTGTTTAACTAATAATTCTCACCATTAAATTGATATTTAAAAAAACATACTCACCATTATATCCTTACCATATACCTTTTATTATTTTCTACAACTTCAACACTTCTTACCATATTGCTCAACATGCACCATTGATCTTGATCTGTAAAATCACCCGTGCACCATAGGATCTTCATTTGGTCTTGAACTTTAACTCTATAAAACAATTTTCACATTGACCCATTTGAATCTATGAAAAATTTTAGATATATAATTATGAACTCATATGAACCATTGGTTCTCCACTATCTTCACATCTTTAACATCATGCAAATTGACTATGGGGACCAACTGCAATGTCTTGGAAAGCCTACTTTGGACCTCAATTACTTCTTCTGCACTTAGACGCATGATCTCAAATTTATATATCATGATCACATTTCAAAGGAGAATAAATACATATAATAAATAATACTATAAACTTCATGCATGCAACATATAACACCATTAAAAATCTTTCTCAAAATCTTTTGTCATAGAGGTAATTATGCTTAGAACTTTTTGCCTATGAGGCCAACATTTATCTTCCATAAATTTTGATGCTCTTTGGTAAAAGATATGAAATTTAGTAAAAGTAAAATAGTCTCAAAATATAAAAAATTAATATTATCAGCTTATCATTAACCATCCACATGTGCAAGATATGCAACCATCAACATGATTACTTGACTCTTATTTCCACTTTGTAAATTTGGCTATGGGAAAACATTGTCGAAAAGCATAGGATCCCAAATTTACAAACTCATATATTTGATCTTGATTTTATTCATGACATAAGACTTGGTGCATAATAAATATGGAGTAATTTGAACACAAATATGTGACCAAATCTCCTTAGCTCATCCACATGTGGCAATTATGACATCGTCAGACTGCCTACATAAATTTTCTACCACTAGACCCATACTATCTAGATGAAAACTATGGACTACCAGATGAATTACACTTGTGCATAAAATATATCAAGGCTTATAGAAAATATTATAGGACCTCTTTCACATGATAAAATCACCATACTCATCCTTGGCCATCTTTAACCATGTCAAAATTGAAGATCAACCAAGACAACTTCAAGCACACTAAGACATGCACATTACACACTTTGTCATTATCATTTAGGCTATAAAATAACTTCATCCACTTCCTATGATGCATATGAGACATAATCATGACATAATTAATAAATATCCAACAAAATCATTTTCAACTCGACAATAATATCTCCCTTTGTCATTGATGTCAATAACCATCATATATAACAATATAAAATTCACCTTCTCTCTCTTCAAGCACTCCCAAAAATATAAATATATCCAACTCTAAGACAATGATAAATTGGAAATAATGTGATCTTAAGGACCTAAAAAATTACTACCAACAACAGTATACCATCTTCAGAAAGATAGTACACACTCCCCCTTACCTCGAGAATGCCTCTTGCTCGATGCCAATAATATCTTCAACTAAACACTACAACAAATGAAGAAAGAATACACAAAAAATACTAGAATATAATGGAACTCACCAAGGAACATCTGAGAGTGACTCCTTTTAATATTTATGAGCCATTTCACATCTTCAAAATCCTTATATCTCTATACACCATGAAGAATCAACACATAGGATTACTAGCCTTCTCTCTTAAATCACCTCAAGGACCATAGATAGGACTTAATGCCACTCACAAAACTATAAAAATGTTTTAAAATAGCCTAAAAAATTTCCTTAAAACAAACATACATTTCTCTTTTGGAAAAACTAATCATAAAACACTCTTCTTCAAACTAGGCCTATCTAACCTCTTTATAGCCCACCCTGAAACATGTTGAGCCCACTATTTTTAGTAGACACATACTCAAGACCTAAAATTCCATATTTGTATCAATCCCATATTAAACCTAAATAAAACCAATTTTTAACACCAAGATCATCCTTTTCAACATACTTCCTTCATAAATCTACTACCTACCTAGGCCTCTAACATGATAAAAACTTGAATAAATTAAAAACCACAAACCTTCAATTCTTTAGGAAAATTTATTTGACCACGCATTTGGACCATTAGATATATTAAGAAGACATAGACCTCAAATCATAATGCAAACCACTTCTCTAGCATAGCCCAAAACCCTAGAATCTCAAAATAAATAAAGTCAACAAATCTCCTTCTATTTGACGCACATCTCTAAAACTTCTTTCACACATGAAGCTACCCACCAAAAACTTATAGACCAAAATTTGAACCTTCACACATTTGGGAACATAAAATTATTATAACCCATTTTAGACCTACTTTCCCTTAAGTAAAAAAGCTAAGAAAACTGAGAGCACTCAAAAATATTCAATTAGCATAAACATACCTTTAGACAACAAAATCACTTATATCACATCAAAAATAAGTTTACTTACCTTTATGAACACCAAAATATTCTTTACATTCCATTAATCTCATTAAGTCACCTAGAACCATCCATTCTGATCCTATAATATAGCTCCTTCACAAACCTCTGGATCAAACTCATGGAATTATTGCTTCCCCTTAAACAAAGACCTTCTCTAATTGAAATTCTCATCTTGATCACACAAAATTGATTCTACACACATTATTTATAAAATTAAAATACTTGGTCCTCTAATCTCTATACTTGACCAATTACAAAGATCCCCCTAACTTAATGCTTCATTAGGAACATGACATCTTCAATAAGTCTCCAAATACTATCAAATCATAGTCAATAATAATATTTAAATATCTCATCTTTATAACACTAAGAAATTCCATGGGATAAAAAAATATTAAATAAGCCTTTAATAGGATTAGCAAGATCTAGAACATAAGTGAAGAAGAAAGGCCTTCAACTTATAGGCTCACTTGGCATCTACCACAAAATGATATGTAGATAGATATTTGAAACTCAACTTTATAATAGATCATCCAAACCATGATGAATAGGATAACTCATTCACAAGATAGGACCACTAAGATTCATCACAATATTCTTTTGTCTAATAAAAGATATATAAAAGGAATGCACAAACATACCTTATTTTCATACAATCTCATCAAACAAAATTTGATAGCCACCAAGCTTCCTCTGACTGACAAGTGTCTTCTTGAAGCCTAGAGAGACACCCCTTTGACATAGAGAGACTAAAAGTCCCAAAAAATTTTAGAGTATCATATCACCATAATGTCATTATACTTTTATTACTACTTGACTTTAATTAAACCCTTGACTTCATTCTTTTCTTTAGATTTGTCCATAAATTCTATCAATAAAAACTCTTGACTCTCCTTTATTTTTTATACTTTTTCCACCTTGGAAAACAATCCATCAAGATTATTTGAAACAATAGGGTTAGTCTTCTTGGTCTTTAATTCCTTAGGTCTCCACACCATAGTTTTGTTCTTCTTGTTTTTTGGATCCATCTTACCTACTTGATCCTTGAGCTTATCCTGATTTACAATAAAGCCTTCTGAAGTAACTTTCTTATCAACCTTATGACTAGAAAAATTAATAATGATTACCTTTGGTTTCCATACCTAAGTTCATCCTATCTCATACCTTCGAGGAGATCTATATCCTTTGACATAGTTTATAAACCTCTTAAGACCATTTGGATAGAGTCTAGAAATATGTCCACTCTTATGACAATAGAAACAAATAAGATCATTCAACATACCCCTTGACTGATCTGAGTTATGATTTATCCAATACCAATTGCTTCATCTTCCAAGGCTCCATAATGACACATTCTTGACTAACTTCCTTTTATAGTCCTTATCTCTATGATAATATTTATTACATGTACAATAATGACCATGAAATAAACTATCATACCTTGAAATATTTGGTTGTCTAAATGGTATTCTTTCATTTATCTTGACCTGATCTAACTTCTTTTGATCTTCTTCAAGCTTGCTAATCTTGACAACAACTTGCTCATGCTCATCCATTAATGAACCTATCTTGGTTTTCAATTTAATTCTCTCATCCTCTTTAGCTCTTACACTTGAAATTTCAGCCATTAACTGACCTCTTAGAACTTGAATAGTCTCTTTATCAGTCTTAGCTTATTTAACCATGTCATCCTTTATTCTACATGATTTTTCTATAAAAAATTCCTCAAGATAAATGACTTGTTATTCAAGACCTTTGATCATATTTATCATCTTATGATTATTCTTATTTTACTCCTATAGTTCACCAAGTACACCCATGATCTCAGCTTCTAGATCAACTTAGTCTTCAATTTCATGACAAACTTATTTATCAAACATGATGTCCTTTTCTTTTGACCATAAACTTATCTTGGCATCTAGTAGTTAAACCTTGAGTTCATTGATAATATTCTAATCCTCATTGGCATATTTATTCAAATCACATATATGTTCTTCAAGTGCCTTGATCATAGAGTTCCACTATTTATTTTCTTTCTTCAACTTCTTAGCTATCTTTATACCTACGTAGGATCACCTTCAAGCTATTAATCTTCCTTGAAAGGCCCTGATCTGATACTAATTATTAGAGGTAAAATCATTGAGAGGGGGGTTGAGTCAATGAGCCTAAATAACTCAACTTCAATTCTAATAATTGAAAACACTTAATTAGTTACCACAAGCATTTATGAAGCATACACATTATTCATATCAATGAGAAAGAGAGATAGTACAAGATCAATCACATAACACATGACATATGTGGGAAACCCTCTTGGGGAATAAAATACACTAGAACTTATAGTTGGACTACTATCTTGTAATAATAATATACAATTTAGACCATCTACAAATGATCAAGGAACTACAATGCCTATTTAGTGAGACTACAATCCCATAAGGTTTTTCCACACTTGTCTAGTTGAGTTACAACAACAACTAGACTTTTTAGCAAGTTTAACCTTACAAAGAGGTTGTAACCACCTTATATGTTAAGCTTTCATAACAAAACCTATGAACACATCCACCTTTGCACTGATATTTGCAACATCTGATAATGGACATCTAATTATCACTCTTCACCTTCGCTCATACTCAAATAGCAAGAGCAAAATTCTCCCAATAGAATTATGACTAATCGGTTATGCAAGTAGTCCTCAAATTTATTTTTTCATCATCTCATCTACATGGAACTCTACCCTTCCTTCACTCCCTAATTTACATACACAATCCTCTCTCAAAACTTTCCCAAGTCTCGCACTTTAGCATACTTACAACAACTATGTAACAAAAACAACAAAAACATGACTAAATGGTCATACACATATTATAAACTTTGATCTACATCTTAGATCAACCACTAAGCTCATACAGTATTCACCTTGCCTTCACTCATGATATACTCTCTCAAACATCCTCTTGAAAAACTTGCACATTTTGCCTCATCTCGAGTCATTAGGTCTACTAACCTATATGTATTCATGTACCAACCTAATCAAACTCTACTAGTCCTCATTGACTTGTACCTTATCTTTCAAATGTTATTACATTCACTATTTTCCACATTAAAACTCCTTCACCTAAGTCTTACACTCACAAATCTTGAAATCACCATCTTTGATTTCACTATATATAGGAATTTCATGATTAATAACTTCATGGTTGGCCATTAGAATTTAATTAAACCTTAAGGAATCTAACACACAAATACATATCTCAAAAAAATCTTCATAAGTTGGCCATGGCATCTATGGGTCACCCTTAAGTAGCTACACCTTTCAAAAAAGCCCTTATAGATCTTATAGGTCTCATGGAGACCTATTCACCCATTTTGCACTTCATCAATAAAAAAAAACAAACATAAAAATAATTTAAAATACATAGTTCCACTCCTTATATCCCCTAAGACATCCTCAAATGATCATAGTCACCTTTGCTCATCTCTACATATACTCAATCAAAGACCTTATACATAGTAACACCATTAATAAACACAAAATCAACTTCTTAACCTTTTTTCATACAAAATATTAATTGGTAAAACCTCAAAATACCATACAAAGTATCCTCATGGATTCTAAAACACTCCCTAATATCTAATTCACCATGAAACGTCAAAACAACATCTACATAAGCTCAATTACTTTTCTCGGGTCACTTGTAAAACAAGCATGAACATATAGTCAACTTGGAACCTTACTATCTTTGACTATACACACTTCTAGATCTTCAAAATAAGTTCATTAGATGCACCATTTAGTCCTTTTCATATTTAATTTGAATAACATGAACAAATTCATCTTCTATCAAAAGATATGGATAAATTATTGAGCACTAGTTTTACCCTTAGTAAATTCAAATATTCAAATGGCAATGATCTTAGTTTAACATCAAACACAATGCTCATATCTTGTGTCCTCTTATCTCAGATTATAACATGAATGATCAATCTTGTTCAATATTTAAAACATAGGCACCAATTCTCAAATGTTAAACCTCAATCACTTTGACTTCATCTCATGCACTCTTACAATGTTGACTTATCACTCATTATCGATCTCTGTAGATCAATCATGTCTTTAAATAGAAATGCTCACCATTCAGTAAAAATGTATAAACACAAACTCATTATTATGTCCTTATCCTATAAATTTTCTTAGTTTTTAAACCTTAAAGACTTTTTACCATCTCGCTCAACACACACCATCGATCTTGATCTTTACAATCACCTACTCACAGTTGGATCTGCATTTGGTCTTGAACTTTAACTCTATTGAAAAATTATCACATTAACCCATTTGAATCTATGTTCACCATTAGATATGGAAGTAATGAAATCCTGTGAACCATTAGATCTCCACTAGGTCCAAATCTTTAACATCATGTAAATTGACTAAGTATGGGGACCAACTGTAATATGCCTGGAAAGCCTACTTTGGACCTCAATAACTTTTGTGCTTAGATAGATGATCTCAAATTTGTACCTCATGATCACCTTTAAAAGGAGAATCCATTTGTATAAAAAAATTATCATTTAACCTTCATGCATGTGAGATATAATTTTATTAAAAATCCATCTCAAAATCTTTTGTCATAGAGCCAACTATGCTTAGAACTTGAATGTGAGGCCAACTTTAGTGTTGCATAAATTTTTATGCACTTTGGTGCAGTATCTAAAATTTAGCATAAATAAAATAGGACCAAAATATAATAAACCCATATGATCAACTTATATTGAATCATCCACATGTGAGAGATATGGAACCATCAACATGCTTACTTAACTCTTCTTGACACTTTGCAAACTTGGCTAAGTATGGGAAAACATTGTCAAAAATATTGGGAGCCCAACATTGCACACTAATATATTTGACTACACTTCCATGCATGACCTAAGATATAGCACATAAAAAATATGGAATAATATGATAAAAAAATATATGACCAACTCCCCTTGAATCATCCACACATGGAAATTATGACATCATCAAACTACCTACACAGAGTTTCTACAACTAGACCCCAACTATCTAGATGAAAAATATGGACTACTAGATGAATTACACTTGTGAACACAATATATCAAGGATTTTAAAACCTATTATAGGATCCATTTCACATTATCAAATCACCATAATCATCCCTAATCATCTCTAATCATGTAGAAACTAAAGATCAACCAAGCCAACTTCAACCACACTAGGAAAATAACATTACACAATTTGTCATTGTCATTCAGGCTATCAAATCAATTCATCCACTTACCAAGACACCTAAATGACATAACCATGACATCATTGAAAACTCTCCAACAACATCATTGACAACTCTACAAAAAAATTTAGTTTTTGTGGTTATGACGGCCTTGATAGACATTTGTACACTTATATCTCAAATTCACAAAACCAACACACAAATAGAATAACTATGATTTAATCAATATGAAACACATAGATACTAAAATAAATATTTTCCCTTGAAACCTATTTCATATTTCCTTCCAATGCCTCCAATATATTCAAAAATTCCTTCCCTACCTTCTCTTTTGTTTCCCATATAATTTCAGCCAGTCATAAGGTCAAATCAAACACATGCCCACATCAAATAACGTTAAGACTAAGGTAAATTGAAAATTATTTATGGTAACTAACCTCATATTTTTTAATTAATATAACAGGGTGATGCCATATTATAATATTATCAAATTGGATCATACTTTGTTTACGAAGTGGATTTATTTGTATACCATATACCCTACCCAGATATCAACCTCTTATTTTTGTATGAATTTCATTGATCTCTATTACAGTGGTATGTTTGTATGATTATAATATTTTTGAAATACTACAAAGAAATAATTTAAATATATATAAATGCATAAGGATGAAACTTTCAGTGGCATTTTCAAATTATCATTGTGGCCCTAATTACTTCATTTTAGCACCATTTCCATTCTAAAAACTTCCACTACCACTACTACTATAATATTTTATCTTACTTTAATTTTAAAAATATGTAATAGTATGATTTTTTGTAACTTAACCCATATATTGTAGATATTTAAACATTTAAACTCTTCTCCAAACATTGTAAAGACTAGGAATACTAATGCCATAAATCAAGAAGTCCTCCTTTCATCCTAGTTATTGATATAGATTTAGTGTTTAATGCATCTCAAATTTAACTGGATTTATCAAAATAATGAAATATTACTTTATGATTTTCAAAATCCTATTGGGTATATAATTTATAAATTGATATAGTTGGGTAAGGATGTAAATTTGGATGGCATTTTTTACTTAGCATTAGGGTCTTGAGTACTTAATTTTATCACCATTTCCATTTGATAACTAGATATTCAATACATGCATTTCATTATAAATACTTACAATTTAAGCTAATTTTCACGTTGTGTCATTTCTAGTTTAATAAGACCTCACCAATATGATAATTGAAACATTTTTGTCCACACATAGCATCTCTTTAGGATAAGATATTTAAAAATAACCATTAAATCTTATCAATTTATAAAAAAATTAAATATGTTCATTTTATATATCAAAAGATCAATTTAACATCAAGAAATATAACAATATAACACAACCTATGGTTTTCATTAGTTTACAAACAAACACATAATAAAAAGGAATTTAATATATTTTTTAGTTTATTATTATAGTACTATTTATTTGTATTGAAAATTTAACAAATAGAGATGCAAAATTCAAAAAAATTCACAAGATATTTGAAGCACATTGATATGAAATTGAATTACAAAAGAGTCTAGATCTTGTTTTATCTTCTTGTCCAGTATCAAATCCAAATTTTTATAAGGTTTATAGCAACTCAAACATAACTATTCTTGGGAACATAAAAGTGGTATCATATCTACCTTCTTAGTCTCAAAGGAAGCCAATAACCATGGATTAGTATTCAACTATTCATGGAGTAGACAAATTTAAATAATCAATTATGTTAATGGTGGCATAATCCTTGAAATTGTCCATGGAAAAATGTAATTAAAAATGTAAAAAATGAATCAATCCCTATAAATGTTGATGTTGGATATAAAGGGTATAAGAAACAATAATAGATAAGAAAAGGGTATGGGAAATACCCCCCCAAAAAAGTAAGGGAATCTCAACATCATGATCATAAGCAAAACTATTTTATAAAAAAATATTCTATAAGAGGTGATAACATTTTTAACCAAAGAAATTAGATAAACTAGGGTGTAAAACATATAAATCAAAGGCTAATTGAGAATATTACTATTCCCAAATTTTATGGGTATAGAATAAATATTAAGACAAGTAATTGTATAGGAAAGTTTTCATGATTTTTTGGGTTAACCCATTGAATGTTACCAACAAAATTAAGTTTCCACTCTACATCTTGAAAGCATAAAATTTCATTGTTGGAAAATGTTTAAAAATTGGGGTTATCTAAGGTTAATGGGGATAAATATATCCTAATGTACAAGGGTGATAAGCTATCTCTATGGTGCCACCAATTAGATGCTAAACTCATATATAAACTATTTTAAATTCATAAAACTAAGATAGGCTAAAAATATTAAGTACAATTATGCTAGATATGGAAATGACAAAGAAGTAACATACTTAGTTATTTCTAATGCTAATTTAGTTATATATCTAGAACAAGAAGGAAGAAAACTATAAGATGATTCTATATTGGTCATTAGATTCTAGATTTAAGTGTCTTTAGATTTGTATACACTAGTATCAACCTTGTATGGTTATATCAACACTACCATTTGAAACTACAATAGGTGTTCTATATAGAATACTTGTTGGAAAATGATGCCACCATCTAGATGCTTTTGGGTTTGTCTTCACCTTCAATCTATTGTATTTAAATCTAGGTCATGGAATATCAATCATTAATAAATTGTAAAACCCTAGTTCGTCTTCATAGTGACCTTTTGGAAATAAGGGTTAGTGGGTACAAAGTCTTGAGCTTACCCCAAAGACACCTATATCAATAAACACTATCTATAGAGTCAATACGATGAAGAGGGCCTCAGGCTAATGTAATTCTTGCTTATATGATTACTTGTGCGTAAATAATATCATATGTAAAAGTAATGTACAATAGCAACCTAGATTATAACTTGAAAAATATATCTGACCTATGTATGTGTTGTCCCTATGGTTGATATGAAAATAAGAAAGAATAGGGAAGCTTTAATTTATCGAGTGTTGGATTGAATGCTTTGATAAGTTTCCTTCGGTATTTTATAAGGTGAGGAATGAATGAGGATTGATATTGTATTTATATCAATACCTTTGGAGAAATAATTCACATTGAATCATTTAGGATTACCATTATGATACATTTCATTGATAAATTATATGAATTTAGGGCACTAGACACATATGTTAGAGTATGACACCTCCATCGACATAGGTATATGCTTGAGATGTTAGTGTCTATGTAAAATGAAAGTAGGTACATAATCAAAACTTGTATAAGTGTAATATAAGTATGTTTTAATCATTCTAGGTAAGATAGAAGGTTTGGGTCTCAACATAATATTTATCAGACTAAGAGATAGAACAAAGGGCATAATATTGGGTATATACGAGACATGAATGTAATAAATAGACACTACTTATCAAGATTGTATAATTTAGTTCCTTTTATAAGCTGAATTATCCCATGAGTTTATCATGTCAAAAAATACAATAATGCAACAATAATGATAAACCTCTGAAATAACAATAAAAGCAACCAAGATAAATAGTTGAATTCATGTTGTTATGTCTGTAAATTAACCAAATTATAAATAAAAGGTTAAAATTATAATTATAAAGGATAAAATACTTGTTATAAACATGAGTAAACTCTAAGATATCTGACTGAATAAATACCCATTCAAACCTATATGCAATTGAATGAGACTTATCACAACTCTAACTGACAGCAATGAAAGAATCTAGGAAAGAGAATGACTAAAAGAAATAATCCCATCACTACCTTAAAAATATACAAAGAATGACCACATAGACTTGAAAAAAATTTAGTTATCTTAATATTAATTTTGATTAAGAATACTGAGAACTCATAAAATCATTAAATACTTAGAAAAAAATTATGTAGCTACAAGCTAATGTGAGAAAGGAGAGAAATTATCTTAGTAAAGAAAAGAAAATAGTTCTATCTATCTCCTTTTACAATACACACAATGCCAACCCATATTATGGCACTATAACTAGTCTTATATAGGTATATAGGTCTCACGAGTTTGAAATGTAAATTCAAATTTAAATTCAAATTCACCCACACGTGGGGTGGTTTCATAAATCGTTAATGTGCTTATAAGAATGGAATTGAGGATGTAGTTTGAGATATCTAATAAAATGAAGGCATGGCTATAATGTTTTCAATTAAACCATGCCTAAATTGAGTTTTCACAAACAAAATCCATAGGGATCAACATCATAATTTCCACCTACCCATAAGGCTGAGTTTCTATTTTATGCCTTATGTTTTATGTAATGTGCATGAAACACTTATTATTCATGTCTCATTCATGATCTAGGTTTCCTTATCAGCCAATTTTCCATTAGGGACTATGATATAATTGATTATACAAATAAAATAAAATCAAATGTGTAGTTTATTATTGACCTCTAACACTTTTGACGACTAGATGAGCCATTAAATTTAAACTTATGTTTTGCTAGTTATATAGCCAACATGTCATTTGATTTGATGGGATGATATCATGTGGATTGTTTTTAAATATATACCTATGTTTCATTATGATCATCCTAGGGCCTTGAGGCCCCCACCTATCAATGCGTATGGGTCTTCCATTTTGTGTTCTATAATATGTTAGGCTCTCCAAGGCTCTGACCTTTATACTGTGGATCTCATCACTCTTAAAATACTTGGATGTCAATTTAAATTCACATTTTGAGCATTATTTCTATTTCAAGGCATGATTTTAACCACCCACTACCTTGACATACTAATCTACTTCCATAGACCATCATTGGTCTATGGAGCATCAAGATTTGATTATGAAGTGCCATATATATCACCCACTTACCCATCGTTAGACATAATATCTAGCCTAAATGGAAATATCTATGAGAGTAGGGTATTGATATAATGAAACATGGATTCATCCCACTCACCCAATCACCTATATGCTTTGTGTACTATACAAACATATAATAAGTAGTGGAGTAATGAGATGATACTATGTGGTCTCATCTCACTAATTCACTACTCACATGGTATTACATTGGTAGGAAAATATTTGGGATACTATAGAAATGGGATGATGCCACATGGCATCATCTCACTAACATTATAGCCTAGAGCATCACTAACATCATTACCCCATCTACCAACTTTGAATAAAATTGACTAAGTCTTAAAATAATTTTGAATAGGCCTAGGAATTCTGGGAGATCAACATAGAGCATCATCTAACCTTTCAAAGAGAAATAAATAAATTATTTAAATAATCAAGAATGTGCCACATGGTGCCATCTCACTCACCCAATTTCCTAGGGCTCTAAAATCATTTTTGAGCTAGAAATAAATATTTGGGAGAGTAGGGAAGTAGGATTCTGCCATGTGGCATCATCCCACTTACTCGATTACCCAATCACAAGGGATTTTATTGAAATAAATAATCAGGCAAAATTCATGGAAAATGGACTACGTCTTTGAAAGACACTTGAATTTATCTAGGACTATTGGAAGTTTGAAGTGTGGCATAGGGTAACCTTTCATAAAATTGGCAAAGTAATGAAAGTCCTTCTATACATATTTGGGCCATTAAGAGATGAGTAAATTCACAATGTGGAATTATGATGTATTTAAACACCTAAGGGTAAATACAAAGAATCCCAAGCCACATTATTTGATTTAAAATCCAATAATTAATAAATTCAAATAAAATGGCTAAGCCAAAATCTGGAAAATGACTAAATTTAAAAAGAAACAATATGTAGACATAAAAATTTTGATCAATTTGAAATCCAATTTATCCCATTTATATGAAATAAACTAATTAAAAAAATGAAAATATATGGATGATTAATCATTAAAACTAGAATTGAAATGGACCAAACTGTTTAGGAAAATGAGTAATAAACTATAAAATAGTTAGATCAATTGCAAAATCTTAAAGGAAAATAGTCTGAAAGGAAGTTGTAAAATGTGTTCCAAAACAAAAGTAAACAAAAACTAATTAAAATTATGAAAAATTAGATTTTTAAATTAATGTAGCCTAGATGTGAATTAGAAAAATAACCACCATGGACTCCTTGAAGGATAAGACCAGAGGGTCTCCATTAGTATGAAAATGGGGCATGATGTGAAAGTAAAAACAAACAACTCCTAAGAGTGTTTCAAAAATTTAAACTAATTTTAATTTTAAAATATTAGGTGCACATTTCATATCATATGCACCTTAGATATTTTTCATGTTAAAATTGTGTATAACAATGGTAACAATGTATAAAATTTTACAACTATGAATCTGCATTATATAGCTATGTGCTTTGGGAAATTTGGAAACATTTTAAGCAAGGAGAATATGCTTCCAAATCATGCTCACACTATATATGCAGAAATATGAAAAACTAAAATAAGTGCCAGTGTGGAGGGCATGTTTCCAAAACATACCCCATTGAATTTGGGTATGCTACATATTGAATAAGTGTGGAGAACATGATTTCAAAGCATGTACCCACTAAATATGAAAACTATTAATTTTTGGAATCCATGCCTATATTACACTCCCCCAATTAATTTTAAAAGTAATATAAGTGATAAATACTAAATAAGTGTGGATAACAAGTTTCTAAAGCATGCCCCTAATAAATCTAAAAATTATGTCAAATATGAATAACATACCTCTATGACATGCCCCCAATAATATATCCCCCCCAATTTTAGGTTAGGGAAGAATCTAGATTGTTATTTAACTCACCTCAAAATGATAAGACAAATATATAATCTATGAAAGAAACCATGTAGCATATAAAAAGACATATATATGTAAGTGTAACAATGAAGTGAGTAGAATAATGTGATCATATCAAGGCCTAATATGGATGATAAACATCATCGAAACATCTAGATAGTAATAGTATAAGCTCAATAATCAAATCACGTATACACATAAGATCACTCAAATTCAAGTCAACATACAATGGTCCAAAGAGGCTATAAACAAGGGGCATGTTTAAATTTTTCATAATCGAAGGGGCATGACTTAGTCAAATTTCCATAAAAGCAAGGATGACATATTAAATTGTTCATACAATAAAAAATGACATAATAAAATATAAAATAAATCATATATAGTCATGGGGGAAGTAAACAAGGGATAATATTCAATTGATCAAACAAATAAGTTAATAAAAAGGCAAGACATTCAAAGAAGTGCATAAAGAAAAACATAAAAAACTAGCATAAACATGTCATAATAGCCTATGGATAAAATATGTTAGCAAAAAAAATCAAGTGTATAGCTAATCAAGTACCCTGTGAAATATATTATCATTGATAATGTCTTATGTAAGTATATATAATCTCAAACATGATAATGAAAGGTTATACTCAAACCATATAACCTATGATTATCATGATCATAGAGGTTGATGCCCCCAATGTTAATATGACATAAGTAGAGGAAAGACCCAACATCAAAAAATAGAAAAAGATCATGAATTTGTGTATGCATGTATCACACTCAAGTAGAATCATGACACACATGTGTATGTATAAGTACTTGATATGCCATCCATCAATATAAAATTAACACATAGATGCCAAGGAGATAATAAATTATGTAGATACCAAAAATGTTTATAGTTTTTTTCTAGTATTTAAGAACATTGAAATGGAAAATACTATCCTATGATCCCATCCAATGGGTGTTCATAAATATGTTCCTATTGTGAACCTAGTGTAATAAGTTATAGCCACTACCAAGGAGCATGTATAGGTCAAATATCTTTCAATATAGTATTTTTGATGTTATACATATATAAAATAGGACTCTATCGACTTGGATAAATATTAAGATTAGTAAGAGTAGCATTTCATGAAACCAATCATTGAGTTTAATGTGGTTTATTTAGAATTAGAGAAATAATAACATGTGTAGGTACTCTAGATATTTGAATATGGTGTGTACTTGATGAGGATTATCTAGAGTCCATTGTATGTCTCTGGTGTAATGGTATCTCAAGTACTAGTCACCTTGTAAAGGGGATTGTCTATTTCTTACCCTTATATTATAGATTAACTTTAGTAGGATTGATAGTTAATTTCCTAGTTATAATCTAAACTTATTTAAGGGGATGTTAATACATGATTGCAAAAAGTGTAATTACTTGATTGACATGAATGTATTTAACACATCTATGCATTTTATAAGGTAATTATCAAAGTGTATAGATCCATGGTATTCATAGTAACATATCAAAGATCCTCATGTAATGTGTAACTAAAAAGTTAGTAACCACATGTGTAGGATTGACCTGTAAAGGTAGTTCAATCTTGCCAAGAACCTTGTGGGATGTCCCATCGAATGATCTAAATGATATTGTAAAATATGAAAATCATGATGATTATAATCCAAGTGCGTAACTAATGCCATTGCATAAATGTTTTGTGTTACACCATTATCAATCATAACACTACATAAAAGATGTTTATCAAGGTATGCTCGAATGAATAAATAATGAAGGTCATATTCATCATCCTTAATCTCACAATCATGGAAAATAATAGAACATATATAAACCATAGGAGGTATATGTTATGTATAAATACCCATGGGTTGAATCATAATACTATGTCCCACGTTTTGGTACAAAGGGGCCAACAAAAAATGAAAATGTGAATATTTCTTACATTGTATAGACAATAGTGACTTAACTGTATAAAATGTGAAAAAAGTGTAAACTAATTAAATGTTTCATTTTAAGTATAGATAAAATTTATTATTATTTTTAAAAACTAAATAAATAAATAATAATTTGTTTAATACCTAAATACATAGTATGTTTCATGTATAAAAGGTTTTATCAAGTACTTGCTTTCTCCTCATAATTTTCTCAAAACATAATATTTTCCATAGTTTTTTTGCAAAGAGGTCTTAGAAACATGGACGTAGTGCAAGATTATTTTTTTTTATCATTTTTTGATTAAAAAATAATTTTTATTAATTTTTTAATGTTCAAGGCAAGGAATATCAATGCTTATGTCTTATTCTCATGATATTTTTTATACATATGTCAAAATAGAATATTTGTTTAACAATTAGAACAAGGACATTAAAGTCAAATGTATTGATATTTAAAAAAAAAATTGTTCATAATATCCTATTTTTTCTAGTGCCTCAAACATATGGAACAAAATTTTTAAATTAAGTATATTATACTAAATAAATCAAAATAAATATTAACTATTATTAAAAAATTTAAAAAATCATATTATTAGAAAGCTCATAAAAAGACTTATTTATATGTAGATCCACATGTTTTATTTTATTTTTTCATCTTCATATCTGGCATCTGAAGTGGCAATTTTAAGCCAATAATAGATTTCCACTTCAAAGGGTGATTATTTTATGCCACATGGGGTTTGAATAAAGGGAATTATAACGAAGGGGGTTTGAATGAACCCCCTTTGTTCTAACCCCCTTCATTTGAACTCCCAAAATATCATTTAAATTAATCAAATTCCAAAGTAAACCTTTGATCCCATTCATTTGAAGGGGGTTCATTCAAAACCCCTTGATTGAACCCCCTTCAAAAAGTACATGTGGGAGTTCGAATGAAGGGGGTTTATTCAAAACCTAATTTTTTTGGATTTGGATGTACATGGCCACTAAGTAGGACTCATGTGTGTGCCATAGCCCCCATAATCACATATAATGGATGGCTATAATGTGTTTGAGGTGGATGTGTATTATATACCAATTTTACTTCTAGTTCCTTCTTAGAATTATCTTTCAAAAGATTGTTAAATATTTTATATTAATGGTGATCACTAGGTTGTGAAACTAACTCCTTGGGACAATCATCAAATGTTATCTTTTATTTATCAATAGCATATTATACCTTATTCTTCAAGGTAAAACATATGTTCCTATAATGCCCTAGTCCTTGGTGATAATCACAAGAAACATTATATCATATATTTTAGGTATAGGTATGTACATATCAAACTATATAGGATGAGGGAGAGATATAATATGACACTCTACTAACTATGGGATTAATGAAGTGGGAGACTCAATAAATCTTGTAATTTGCCTCCTTAGTGCATTAGATAAGACATGAAAATTAGGCTACTATGAAAAAATGTTAACTGTGGTGGTTACTTCCTTCCTACGCTCATGAGGTTTTCCATTATAACTTTGTTTGACTGTGAATTTCGCATTAGATGTATATGAATCTAGTGTGTTTGATAGATATTTGAGATTATTCAATGAAATAAGATTCATTTCATAGTCTCATAAAACATGGAATAATTCATGAATTTTTTATTTTTTTTTGAAAAAAATGGACTCATGTAAAGGAACAAGTAGACTTTTCTTGAATATTTCTTTCAAATCCTTATCTACCATAGAATTGGTCATTTTATCTAACATTATCTTGTATCTCAAGGCATATTGAATTTGGAAATTTGGGAACATGAAAACTTTTCACAAATATTAATGGAAAAGTGTGACAAAAAGTAATCTATAAGAGGTTTGAATGATTTCATATATTGGAGAGGTAAATCGTAGAACCATCTAAAATTATAGTCCTTGAGTCTTATTGGGAATAATTTGGTCAAACTATTATCATTGGAGGCATAGTCAAGGCATGCAATGCAGAATAATCCAAGATGTTTTTCAATATCACCCTTGCCATCATAAAATATGAACTTAGGTGAAACAAAACCAGTTTGAAAAATATACAAAGATGTCTCAAGTGTATGAGGTTTATGTAACACATCCTGTGAATCAATGGAATGAGGAAATTTTAAATAATTTTGTTTAATATTGTTAACCTTATCCTACAATGTCTTTATAAATTGAAGGAGTGTTTTAACTATCAACCCATTGGGATTTAGATTAACCAACTGAGTTGAAACCAAAGGGGATGTAATCATTGTTGGAATAGTGATATAAACTGACATTTGAGTTGAATAATTTTTTATACTCATGGTAGAACTAGTAATAATAGTTTCAAGTTTCAAGAATCAAAGGCTAAAATACATAATCTACCCTCGCACTAGATGTATTAGGTTCTATTATGTTTAGGGACATGACTATTTGTATATGGGGAATACCCATAGTTCTAATAATATGATCAATATATGGACATATTTGGTCATCACTGGTTTTTGTGTTATTAGTTTCTAAAATGATTTTTATGATTTAATCAAGACCTTTAGGATTTTGACGAATATGCTCATGAAACAATAAAATTGTTTTCACTTTCTCATGAGCTATTTGTTCATGTGCACTATTTTTATTAGACTCATGATTTACATTATCATAATATTCTTCTATGATAATATCATTAATAATTTTTTCATTCTCAACATTGGTATCATCATGACTCATAGGATTAGACACCTCATTGGTTTAAGACATATTAAGTGGGGGGAAGTGAATCTCAATGTGTTCAATTGGTACAAGGGTGATTCTTAGGTTTTGTGAAAAATAATATAAGTATAAAATGAAAAATTATAGTAATATAAAACCCTATCTAATTGAAAATCCTAAAAATAAAACATATTTTCATTCATACAAATCAAATTCACTAATTATTTAAACCTAAAATTTATAGACTTGGGTTATTTATGGTTTATGGGGATAGAGATACCCTAAGGTATAAGGGTGATAAACTATGTATATAGAAGGTAAATTAAATGATAAAATTTGATATAACATATGCCAAATTAATTTAAATGAGATAAGCTAAAAATAGTAAGTACAACTATGTTAGATATAGAGATGACAAAGAAGTAATGTACTTATCTAAGTTTGATGTTAATGGAGTTATGGATATATAATATTCAAGAATTAGACTAGAAGATGACTCTAAAATTATTGTCAGATTCTAGATTTAGTGCCTTTAGACCTACAAACACTAGTGTTAGCCTCAGATGGTAACATCAACACTATTATCTAAACCTAACACAATTATACTAAACAAAATAATTGGTATAAAAGGATGTAACCAAGTGGATTCTTATAGGTTTATTTACCCTTGCTCTAATGCATTGATAAATGGGTCATCTACTATCACCCATGAAATTTAAAACCATAGTTATTTATATTCATATTGACCTTAAATAAAATGGGTTAGTGCGTAAATGGTGTTAAACTAACCCCAAATATACCTACATTAATTATCAATACATCCAATGACAATACTTTTAAGAGGGGATTAGATTGATGTATATATCCCCTATGTGTTGGCTTATGTGTGAATCATGCAATACATGAAAAGCAAGTACACGAATAGCCTATCTTATAACATGGAAAATATATCTATTAGGATAAACCTTTGGCACTTCATACCTATGTATGTCAAGTCCCTATAACTAATATGAAAATATTAGGAAATAAGGAAGCATTGATTTATTGAATGCTTGATTGAAAACTTGGATATGTTGCCTTGGGTATTTTTCTAGGTGAGGAATGAATGGGGATTGATCTTATATTTATATCAATCCCTTTAGAGAAACAAATTGAATTAAGTCACTTATTTTTACCGTTATAAAACGTTTCATTTTCAAATTAGATGACTCTAGGCCACTGGGCGCTTACATTAGAGCAGGACACCTGCATCGACATAGGTGTCTATCTAAGATGCTAGTGATCAAGGAATCAGAAAGTAACTATAGACTCAAAACATTCATAGGTGTAATATAAGTTGGTTTTAATAATTTTGGGAAATATTAAGGTTCAATTATTTAACATAAGATTGATCAAACTAAGAGATAGGTGAAGGGGCACAAGATAGAGTAAATTCAAGAATTATGAAAGTAGGACATGTCAAGAATTGAAAGGAACAAACAATGTCTGAGTTTTCCAAGTGTAAAATATTGAGGTGCTATATAATCCATAAATATCATCTATAGAAAATGATCCAAAAATAATGGGAGGAGAGTTATGAGGATTGATATAGAGATACCAATCATGAAATAACTTCAAGGGTCCAAATTTTTATTGCATTATATCATAAGATTAAATTTTATACCCATGAAAACTATTTCCTATCCCTTAAGAACATAAAGAAATATAACATTGTCACATATTACTCATGTGAATTACACCAAACTAGCTTATTGGTAAACATAATTTCATCCAAGTGTGTAGTTTATCTATACATCAACGGATTTAAATAATTCACTATGGTATACATCAAGACTTGTGTGCCAATAATTTTTAAGGTTGCAACTTGTAAAGTATAAGATTATCCTAAAGCTATTGAAATTCATTTTATATATTGAACACCCTAAAAAATAAATCCTACATCAAATGAAGAACAAAAATATCTTAGAAAACTAAAAAAAATGTCTCGCTTCTATTTTTATACAATGGAAAGTAAAAGGAGAAAGTAGTATACGCTAGTACCATTGTTTGACTTATGCTCAAAGGGCCTATTTTAGCTAAAAATAAGTTTGGTCCATGGATAATTGAAAATCCCATAAAATAATCTATATGTTTGAATTTTTTTATGAATATTCCAAATAAATTTCTCATACCATTAATGGATAAGTGGAAACGATGGAAGTTACAAACATGAATAACTAGGAAAAATAAGACATGTCAGCCATATCCCTTATTTTCATGATGGGAATTAGATAATGACAAACTTTTAGGGCAAGAATACAATTGAATAATATAAATACAATAATACTAATTAATTCTTATAGTGATTATAATTTTGAAAAAGGTAAATTGGTGAATCATGTAGGTTTTAATGTTGTCTCATTAGAAAAATTTAAAGTTTCAGTGCCCAGTCATAGTATGATGGAATGAAAAGGGCCATTAAAGTTATTGGGATTCTAATTGGATAATTATTAAATAACTTATGTTTTTTGTGTTGAATTAACTTCTAATTTTTATGTTTTAGCTCCAACAAGATACAATGCAGGTTGATTTGATCATATGATCACATTGGATAGAATCATTCATTGAATTACAAGTGAATATGGATGAGTTGTAAATGAAATTAAAATAAATATAATAGATGATTACAATTAACAACTTTATACATAATAATTATGTTACATCTTCTAGTGTAATTCCATGAAGAGCTTACATGGAAATGTTAAGACACACAAAACACCAACAAAAAAAGTGGTACAATAACTGACTGATGATTTTATAGATGTCTCTTAAGATTTACCACATGGGCTTCTACTAGATGGAGAATAATTACAATAATATATCATTGAGACAAAGTTATTTAATGATGAAATAGATAAAATAGTCAATAATTATTTGACATGGTCCACATGGTGCCTATTAAAATCCCTTTTACCTCTACAATGATGTTAATAAAGGATGATGGTTGATTTTGTACATTAATATTATAATTAATTAAATAATAAGGTAATAAATAATAGATTCCCTATTACACATATAGATTAATTGTTGGTTGATTTGCACGGAACACCCATATTTACAAAGATTTATTTGAGACTTAGATATAACCAGATAAGTGTGAGAGAAGAATTTTTTTGAGAATTTACAAACACCAATTCACAATATCTAGGGTAGTATAAATGTTGATATTACACCATAAAATGTTTCCAATATACCTAAGCACAACTTCCACCCCAGACATAATAACACTTTAAGTTCTATCTAATATTACTTAGTACATGATGTTGTGCTCACTTTATGAATTTGGGATAATTAATTTATAACCTATTTACCCAATTAATTCCAAATATCTTTGGTATAGTACACCAAAAAAATTTACCACAAGTAGGTTGGTAAGCCTACATCCTATAAAATATATAGTTACATTAGAAATTTGGTTGGACATACTACTTAACAACAATTATTGTCATAAAAAAAGACATGTAACAACATTAATAATAATAAGAATGCCCCCTCCATGGAAAATGGATGTCAATAAATCTAGTTTTTATAGGCCAAAATGGTTTGATTAGTAGCAAATGGGAACTTCAAAAAATTATGATTCCCAACCATCAAGGAATACATCTCAAGCCAAGAAACATAATGGGTAGATGATAAAATATCACCTTTTCCACACAATGCAACTCTTATAAATATAACCTTTTACACACACACACACACACACACACACACACACACACACACATATATATATACATATACATATATATATATATATACACATATATATACATATATATATATATACATATACATATATATATATATACATATACATATACATATATATACATATACATATACATATATATATATATATACATATATATATATACATATACATATATATATATACACACACACACACACATATATATATATATATACATATATATATATATATACATAGATATATATATACATATATATATATATATATATGTATATATATATATATA
The DNA here is from genome assembly GCA_037957365.1 of Torreya grandis. Lineage (NCBI taxonomy): Eukaryota > Viridiplantae > Streptophyta > Pinopsida > Cupressales > Taxaceae > Torreya > Torreya grandis. Next base: position 850,544 of record JARHVA010006536.1, on the reverse strand, counting down.
TATATATGCATATATATACATATATATATATGCATATATATACATATACATATGTATATACACAGACACAAACACACACACACATAGATATATACACACACACATATATATATATATATATATGTATATATATATATATATATATGCATATATATACATATACATATGTATATACACAGACACAAACACACACACACATAGATATATACACACACATATATATACATACATATATATATATACATACATACATATATAATATATATATATATATATATATATATATATATATATATATATATATGTATATATATGTATATATATGTATGTGTATGTATGTATGTATATATGTATGTATGCATATATATATATATATATGTATATATATATGTATGTATGTATATATCTATATATATAGATACATACATACATACATATATATATACATATATATATATATATGCATACATACATATATACATACATACATACACATACATATATATACATATATATACATATATATATATATATATATTATACA
>JARHVA010006536.1:827500-845000 GCA_037957365.1 Torreya grandis | reverse complement strand
GAACATGATACAGGATACCAAAATTTACACATGTCTTTAATATCATTACCCACAAAGATATGAAACTATATTCCAATTCTCAATATTTATTTATAGAATCACCATGTATTTCATCAAATTCACTTTTCTAGCACCTTTAGGAAGAACCCTCAAAAAAGTTTTTAATTTAGATTCACTCAAGATTTGAATTTACTAATTCATTTCAATAACTTCCTTTTCATACCCATTTTTCACATACCCAACTATCATCACAATGTAGCAGACAACATTGTGATTGGGCATTATCTATAATAGATTCCCTACCTCATCGACATGATCATTCTATAGATATCATGATAGCATTACATTACATGATATCACATCCAATTGGAGAATTTTGTCAAACATTTTATGTGCATATTTTAAGCTTATTATTTTTTCATACATGTCAACAATAGTGTTTCCCAAAATTACATAGGAAATCATTAATATTATCACTATTTCTCCTTGAATATCCTTTCCCTTTTCTTGGGTATATAAATTAGCAGATGTTGAAAGAACACTACTGAAAGTCTTTGATTTTGGACATATACTTATCATATGAATTTTACCATAGAATGTGAGGGCTTATTTCACATAAACATTATTCACATTTATCACTAAAATTTATAGGTTTCCTTTCACTTACCATTATAATATTTAGCTCCACCACTCCATTAATGGATCAAAGTTACCCTCTAATAAAATTTATAGGTTGAAAATGGAAAATACAAGGGTTTTGTAGACCAAATCCAAATGTTTAGGAGATAATTTATAGGATTTTATGTGATAATTGTGTATGAATAAGCCTTGAATACTTTTTACTTTATTTTTTTAGGCCTTGAGGAGGGAAAACTATTTTTCCATGAAGTATTAATGTTCCCAACCCTCTTTACAAAATTGGTACTAAAAATATAATTAATGCCAAAAAGTCACAATATTAATAAAAATAATTCTACTCATGTAGATATTTGATTATGGATTTCATGAGAAGGCTTAGGCTCATGGATGAGGGGGAATTAATTTGGGTTTTTGATCTACACTAGGCATGGTGACAAAGATAGAGATACACCACTATTTTTTAATGCTTTTTTTATTTGCATGGGATCATAATGTATTTAAATATATGAAAATTAAGGGTTTAAGCGATTTTGGAAATAAAATTTTTCGTTCAATGTGTATTAGGAAAATGTTTCAAAATATTATTTAAAATGAATTTATAGTTTCCCTAAAGGTGCATGTTACATTGGAAGGGATGTAATTTATTATTTTTGTAAGGCAATGGTTTATAAATTGAAATAAATTATATTGGCAGTTTAACCTAACTTAAAACCCATGGCCACTTATCAAAAATAACCTTTTATGAACAAAGTGTTAAAAAACAATAATGTGATAATTTTTGTGGAGATTATGGTGGAAAATTGAGTTATTTGTTCCTTCATACAATAATGCTTTGTGTAGTGAGGAGACATTTTACTTTATAATGAGCTTGATCAATAACAAAGTGATAGAGAAATGAAAGGCTTTACAAAGAATGAAATTTGTGAAATATTTCAAGGTGATCTAGGCAATGATGATGAGGGGTAATGATAAGATATTTAAAGTGATAGACTCAAAAAAGCTCTGTAATATGCATCAAAAAATAGAGGTGGCATGTAGCCTCTATCAATACAATATATTACTCAACCCATTTCAATATTAATGGTTTGGGAGAATAGAATATTCAAGTGTGGAATAAAGTGTCTTCTAAAGTAGTCCAATTAATTAATCTAGTTTATGATAGTTTATTTGAGTGTTAAATTATGAATATTACTAAATATAGAAATTACAATTCCATACAATATTTTAATTTTTAATCACAAATAAGAAACAATATTTAGCTTATGAAATGATGCATAAACAAATCTGAGATGTACAAGTGTATAAATACCCTGTTTGATGTCTAGGAACTAGTCACTAAATTATTAAAATATGATTTCTAGTTATCTATAAACTTAAGTCAACATTTGGATAGTTACATCAATGTTGTTGTCCAAATGTCAATGTAACTATCATTTATGAAATGTTAATTGAATCAAGATGTCACCACCTAGGTATTTTTAGGTTTTCTATCACCTTTCATTTGATGTATATTGATCTTGCACACAAGATCTATATTATTAATTATAACTCAAACCCTATCTCTCATATTTAGGTTAGGTTACCTTAACAAAAATGTTTTAGTGGGCTCACGGTGTCAATTTGACCTCAAAGACCACTCTATCAATAAAAATTGCCTACACATTTAAAAATCTAAGGAGGGCCTCATAATTATGTATATCTCCCCTATGAAGATGCATGTAATTATCTAATTTGTAACCTAACAAATATGGCTCAAGGACTATCTTTTGAGTTTTTTAGACATGTAGTATGACTACTCCAATTATTGTTAATAAAATAGTGATGAATAGGGATTAATTTCTTAATTATGTAATTTGAAATTTAGTGGTATCTTTAAGAATGAGAGGTAATTCCTTGAAGATTAATAGAAATCTAAATGAATTGGTTTTGACTTTTATTTATAATATCTCTTTTGAAATAGTCTTTGGATAAGGGTTAATGACATTTATAAGCTGACTGATACACACTAAATGATTTTCAAATACAAGTGTTTTTAGGTTGAGGACACTTGCATTGGAATATGGATAATTGTGTCGATGTTATTGTCCTATTTGGAATGCAACTATCTAGGATGGAAAAAAATTGTTGAGGTTATATAGCTAATAGTTAAGGATATATATCATATTTCAGGTTTACTATGGTTATAAGTGACCTAGATAATGGGAATATCATGTTACACTAATAAATAAATAACTATACCTAGTGAGGTGGTGAGTGTGAGCCATTTTAGTTTTAAGGAATGTCAAACTAAAGGGTATAACCTTGAGATATATTTTCCAATTGTACAAGATATTTTTTAACATATAAACTAGTTTTAAGAATCTACATTTCACCCCTCATCTCTCAATTCATAAAAATTAAATTACTAGGTTAAAGGTAAGAAAGCATATTATGATGTGTACAACACACCTTATTTTTGCTTGATCCGATTTGAATTTTTATATATGTGAATTAAATGTAACTAAGGGAATGTTATATGTGTAATTATTTCACATAATCTAAAATTGAATAATTTTAAATTAGTTAAAATAAAGAGATCAAGGATGGAGTGCACCTATGTGTCAATGCAACCATGGTACCACTTGGAAATTTATTTTTGTAAAGATGTTTCCTAGATGAAGCATTGAAGATAGGTTCACAATAGAACCTTAGAGATGTGAAGAGGGTAATTATAGGGTTACCATTCCCCCAATATTGTATAAGGATGAATATGTTAAAATTCCATTGAGATCACAAAATATTAACGGCACAATTCAAGTATAACCAATCTAGATAATTTAATGAATCTCACCCAAGTCAAATGGTATAACCATGTCAACCCAAAATAATAGAATCATAACTCAAATTATATTGAGGATGTAAAATATTAATTTTAATAATAAAAAAATCCATTTACAGTAGCGAATAAAATCTTAGATGGTGCATCTTGGTAAGGTTGATGCATAAATGTGTTATATAATCTGAAGGTGTGTCTCTAATTTGGTGTATGTACACCTCAAATATGTATCAAGATTAATTATATATTAAAAATTAACCTATAATCTATAACATGTAAATAATATAAATCACAAATATAAATATATTTTCCCAAAATCTATGCCCAATACATTGATTTTGTCTTAAATATATATCTGAATCATGTAAAGTGCAAAAATTGAATCAAGTTTTACAATTTCTATCAGTTTTATGTATCTAGAGTCATGTATTCTATGTAAATCCCCTACTAATGTGCCCCTAATTTTAAGGTGAGGGGATTGAATAAGTGATAATCACCTTATCTCAAAATGATAAGACAATTATATTGTATATGTGAGAATCATGTAGTAAAATAAACATATAGTAGTGTCATGCCAAGTTAGATATATTAATGAAACTCATATTATATACATAAAATCCTAAGATTCATTATATTAATCATAGAAGTATACAAAAGACAAAAATATTTGAAAAAAAATTTGAGAACACATATAAGATTAATCAAACGTCACATAAGGAAGGGTCGAACGAGAATGTAAACAAGGGGCACGTTCAAATGTTGAAAACTCAAGTGTAGGGCATGCAAAAATTTCCACACACCAAATATACAAGTAGTACTCAGGACACTATGGCCAAAAAGTGAAGGAACATGTTCAAATGTTCCATAAGTAATATAAATAGGCAAACAATAAGTACACTAAAGTAATTTAATGTAAATATATGAAGTAATAAAACATAAACAACTAGCATAAAAAATTCATAATATCAATTGCCTATATGTTTTAACAAAATTTCATGTATAATAACATCTCAAATACACCATGTAAGGTAGAAACATGATTATATGCATGTGTAACATATATAAACTGTGTAAGATAATGAAAAATGGTCATAACATAATTGAAAATATGTCGATCATGTTCATAAAGAAACAATATTCCCCCTACATAGTGTGTCACTGAGGAGAGGAAAGGTCCAACATTTGCATGTTCAATATATCATGGTTATTATTCTTTTATCACACACACACACACACACACACACACACACACACACACACACACACACACACACACACACACACACACACACACACACACACACACACACACACACACACACACACACACACACACACACACACACACACTCACTCACTCACTCACTCACACACACTCACACACACACACACTCACACACACACACACACACACACACACACACACACACACACACACACACACACACACACACACACACACACACACACACACACACACACACACACACACACACACACAGATACATACATACATGCATTCATTCATACATACTTACATACATACATACATAAATACATAGATACATATATGATATGTTATCTACTAACATAAATTTAAAAAAATACAAAAACTAGAAAATATGTGAAATAAAAAATATTTTTGGGATTTTTTCAATTATTTAAATGTTTTTTGTATTTTCTATACTTTTATATTTTTTTGGAATTTATTAGACTATTTGGAATCATAATCAATGAAAATGTGTATAAGGGAAAAGTGTAAATTTAATCCAATGACAACATCAAGGTAATGTCTTTGTCAAGGCCATATATCATGTGTGTCATATTCATATTCTACATAATCAATATTTTAAGGATCATAACAATATTATGTATTTTTAGGATCATAATCATGAATGTAATATTTAGTATAGGAAAGATTTAACTTCTTACGTTGTTCAATAACTTCCGATATACCATTTTGAGTATTTATGTATAAAATTTTCACTACAACGTAGATTGGAGTTGATTTTTGAGTGTTTAGCATTATTTGTAGTTTTAATCTTATTATGGAATAGATATATGTCATGCATCTCTTCTTGAGCACTAGGTAAAGATTTAATTTGTGCCTTAACTTATATATTTGAGGATGAAATCATAGAATTTATAGTATTGACCATACCATTTTTTTACTATATGAATGAAATAAATATGGTGTTTAGATCCTTAGAAACCATATTTTTATCTTTTGATTTTTAGGCATGTCTTGATTTTAAATCTCCTTTGTTAGAAACCCTCTTTTTATAATGATTTTTTTTATTATCCTAAGGTTGATTTTTCAAATTTTATTCTTATTCTTTTTATAACTTTGCCTTTCAAATATTTTATTGCTCTAATTGTTACATTTTCAAGTGTCATTATTCTAAATTATCCTTTGGTAACCATACTTGCTTATTTTTCACTTGTCTTTTAGGAGAGGTACTCACAATGTGAGTGGGTTTATTGATTGATGTATCAATGATATGGTCATTATTGTCATTTATCTTTTGTATTTTATTCTTCAAGTCAAAAAAAAAGTATGTATGATGCCCATGAATTATATGACATGCAAAATAGTATTTTGACCATAAAAGAGGATGCATATGAGGTGGTTTGATTAGATTATTTGAAATCATTTTGCTTAAAATCTCACTTGGACATTTATTAGATTTTTTTTTCACTTTTTGAATTTATTTTAGTAGTTGTATATGAATTCTCTTTTATATAATTATTTTGATATTAAACCATATTAGGAAAAAAATTATTAGATTAAGATGAAAATAGATGATTATCACTACTGTATTTATTATTCTATAGGTATACCATCTTATTTTTAATAATGTGAACTTTGAACGGAAATAATAACTTTGAATTTGTAACTCTTATATTAACTTCCTCATATTGATGACTTGATGTTTAAGGGATTCATTAAAAAAAAAACCTTAGTTACCTCAAATTAAATATGTGTACAAACACCATCTAGAGAATATGTGGGAGGTATAGAGGTTTAAGAAATGATATATTAATTACTTACATATGAATTCATAAGATGGGATAACTTACCCATTGGATTAATGATAATATGAACTTCGTTAGAGGGATGGTAGCTATCACCCTCCTTAGGTTTAGGAAGTGGAAGAGGGTCCTTTGCATCCATTTTATATTTTCAAAACACACCCAAAATTAAAAACAAAAAAATGAATTTTATGGAAGCAAAGACAACAAACATCGTCTATACTATGCCCACTCAAAAATTAGATCTTTAAAAATAAATGCAATAATATGAAAACCTTAGAGAAAGCTAGTATTTTCATAGTTAGACTTAAAGATCAGATTCACAAAATGTTTGAACCTTTTGGTATTAAGGGTCAGAGGAAATGGAATATTGAAGATTTAATTAAACTATTCGCCAAAGTAGGCTATTTAAATAATTTAGTTTATGATATTCAATCATAATTTTAAATGATTAAAATTACTAAATATAGAAATTACAATGCCAAAAAATATTTTGGTTGCATATTATAATATAATAAACAATACTTATATTATGAAATGATGTGCAAATAGATCTAATATTTACATGTGTTGAAATAGGTTGTTTGATTTTTAGGAACCAATCATCAAATTTGTAAACATTCTTTCTAGTTTCCTAGATAATTGCATTAGATTGTAGATACTTGCATCGATGATATTGTTCATATTTCAACAAAATTTTACTATTTAAAATGTTTATTGTATCAATATGTGACCACCTAGGTATTTTTTGGTTTTCTATTACCTTTCATTTGATTTGATATGTATGATTTTTTGTATTCCAAATGATATCTCTTCTCCTTAGGTTAGGTTACATTACCAAAAATAGGTTATCATGATCATGGTGTAAATCTAACCTCAAATACCCTTTTGTATATGGGTACTACTTAATTGTCTAATACTCAAAGGAGGGCCTCTAATAGTACTATAAAAAATGTATATTATATCAATATGAAATCACCCAAGTATTTGTGGGTTTTCTATCACATTTTATTTGATTTATATGTATCTCATGTACATGATATGTATCATTATTTGTATCTCAAACTCTAACCATCCTCTTCAGGTTAGGTTACCTTGACAAAAATAGGTTAGTGGTATCTTGGTGTAAAACTGACCTCAAATAACCCTTTGTCAATGAGTACTACCTACATATCCAATAATTAGAGGAGGGACTCAAACTTATGTAGTTATCCCCTATACGTGGGAATGTGTGTGTGCAATTTTTCAATCTACTATATGCAAATGCATGTAGTGATATTTATTGAAATCTAAAAAATATGGCCCATGGAATATTTTTTGAGTGATTTAGACCTATAGAATGACTACTATTATGATTTATATGCAAATAAGAATGAATAGGGAAAAATAACTTACATTTTTTATTTGAAATTTAGTAGTATGTCTAAGCTTTAGAGGTGATCCCTTTATGATTTAAATATTTCCAATACAATTAGCCTTGACTTGTATTTATACTATTTATTTTTAAATAATCCTCATGAAAGACTAAATGTCATTCTTATGTTAGCTTGTACACATCAAAACATTTAAAAATTTAATTATTATTAGGGAATGGATACTTGCATTTAAACTAGGATAGTTGTGTAGATGTTATTGTCCTATCTTGAATGCAACTATTTAGGATGGAAAAAAATTATTGAGTTTTTGTAACCAACATTGAAGTATATATATCATATTGTAGGTGTTATTAAGCTATGGGCAACCTAAAAAATCATAATATCATGTTGGAATAAGAAATAATAGTTATTCATAGTTAGGTGGTGAGTATGATCCATTTCAATTATAATCAAGGTTAAATATAAGGGTAGAGATAAGAGATATCTTCATCAAATGTAGAAGATAATTTTAACATATAAATATATATTTAAGCATCTACATCTATAACTTCCATAGACTTATTTCAACTACCTAATATATGAATGAAACATGTGTCATATTAGTGAAAATAAGGTTCAAATATCCTATTAATCCTCTAATAATGTATAGAATGCATCATGTGTCAATGTAGATGAGTCTAAACCTAACTAGATTAAAATTATAACCAATTCAACTATTTAAAACATAATTAGATGACTCTAAAACCAATTAGATAAAAAATGAAAAAGTCTTATTTAATTAAATATGCCTCCTACATAATCTAATTAATTGATGTAGGATTTCATATGCTAATAGATATGGATAAATATATTTCCAAGATTTTTCAATTCTCATTTTTATTAACACTAAAAATAGTAATTATGTTTGTAACAATAGTACTCACTTTTTGATGAATAGATGAAAGGTAAAATTTCCAACATGACAAAAATAACTACTAATTTTTTTTATTCTATTGGATGAGGATTATAATCCACACAAATATCTACATACTCTATCTAACCATTCTAGTAGCCTGTTGTATCTAAAATTAACCACTACACTAATTATTATAACCTCCCTTATGGAATTTGTAACTACCATAGTGAAGAGTTTAAGTTACCCAAAAAGGGTTGTATTTAATTTTTGGTAATATGAGGTTTTATAAATTAAAGGATAGTGAATAAATTATTTTACCTTATTCAAAACCCAAAACATTTTTATGCTTATTACCTTTTGTGCATGAAGGTTTAAATATAAATACTCTTATATTTATGGCAGAGGAAAGTGTTTCTTCATACATCATGCCAATGAGTTATGTGGGGAGGAAGTGTCCCATTGAAAGGTGAGATTGAGATATAGTAAATTATTGGGGAAGTGAAAATCCAACGAAAGAGTTCTTGTAGCTCATGCCTCAAATTATAAAATTTATTTGTATAAAACTCCAATGCATTGATGATAATGAAAATATAAATTACTATCATATACCTTAAATTTAAGCTTACTCATATTAACCTATAATGATGAAAGGATATTTATAAGGTTTCAATCAAGAAGCTATTGTATTAGGATATGAGGAGATTAAGTTAATCATGCAAACTACCTATTTTCTGAAGCAAACAAGAGAGTCTAATTTGTATTCTATGATACTACATTAACCTTATTTTTTTTCATTATTACTATCATTTATTTTGACCTTGTATCATGGCTTGATTTGAAACTTATAATTTGATTAATTATAGCATTAGGTATATACTTAATATTTTTCAAAGCTATGAACATAGCCTCTTAATCTCTAACTATATGGCATATCTCATCAAATGACTCAAAATTATTGAATAAAATGGATTCATGAAAAGGGAGAATAAATTTTCTTTAAGACGTATTGTGAATTATTATTTTTTATAATATTTTTTATAATATACTTAATATTTTTCATATTTTTTATAATATAATATTGTGTGTGTGTGTGTGCGTGCATGTGTGTGTGTGTGTGTGTGTGTGTGTGTGTGTGTGTGTGTGTGTGTGTGTGTGTGTGTGTGTGTGTGTGTGTGTGTGTGTGTGTGTGTGTGTGTGTGTGTGTGTGTGTGTGTGTATGTATGTATACACACACATATGTATGTGTCTGTGTATATGTATGTATGTGTGTATGTATATAGACACACACATACATATGTGTGTGTGTTTATACACACACGCGCGCGCGCGCGCGCGGGCACGCACGCACGCACACACACACACACACACACACACACACACACACACACACACACACACACACACACACACACACACACACACACACACACACACACACACACACACGATTTAATTATAGTGACCTCCCATATATTTGAAATGCATGCAATATTTTCTTAATTAATCCCATATTATATATAATATAGAATTATTATATTAAAATATGTTATTTAATAAATATTATAAATTAATTATTTTGAAGAACCATGATGTTTGAATTGGTTAGGGTTAGGGACACACACACACACACACACACACACACACACACACACACACACACACACGTGTGTGTGCACGTGTGTGTGTGTGTGTGTGTGTGTGTGTGGGGGGGTGGGGTTAAATTGTAGTGATATCTAATGCAAAATGTATGCAATATTTTCTTAATTAATCCCATATTATATATAATATAGAATTATTATATTAAAATATTTTATTTAATAAATATTATAAATTAATTCTCTTGAAGAACCATGATGCTTGAATTGGTTAGGGTTAGGGTTGATTATGGATTAATGGAAAGGCCTGGTTTTTTTAACAGTAACTTCAAGGTGAAACATGGACTTGGGGGTAGGAGGGAAGGCCTTACCAATGGTTCTGAGAGGTCTGGGTGTTATTGGTGGAAGAGTCTATCGATCTCCTAGCCTGGAGGCATAAATATTATCATGTGAACAAGTAGTTAGGTGGTTAACTTCTACATTGGAAAGGGAAGTGGTAGGAATAGACAAGAATTATCCCCCTCCTGGGGATTACTCTAGCTCAATTGATTCAGGTAAAAGTACCAAAATTCTTTATAATTCCTTTGCTAAAGTGATTTTATGTTTTCCACTCAAAGACAAAGTGGTAAAATGCTTAAAAGATAAATAAATAGTCCTTCCATATCATTTGTAGATGAGGTATTTTAATATGATTTTAATAAATAAGCATGATTTTCCACTATGGGTTTGATATGTAGATTCAACAGGCTATGGTCAAGCCTACCAGCTTTGCATACCTAGGTTTATGAATCTTAGACCCCTTTTTTAACAAATATTTTGAATATTTAACCTTATGGAAAGGGTTTATTTATTTTGGTGTTTGATTTATTGAAGGATAATGATAAATTCTTCCATGAGAAAACCTAGATTGGGAACCAGCATAAACTCTTTATAAATCTTGGGTTCCTTGGTTTTAATCCTTTACTAAAAACACTCTTTCCACATTTGGGGTGATTTCCACCCCTATCATGACCATTGGAAATAATTTTAGAAAGGTCTTGGTAATAGATTCATCTACTTCAAACCTACTTCACACTACCTTTTCTTGTATCCTAGTCTCGATGGATGTTTCTCATGATATCCCTATTATGATTAAGTTAAAAATCAAAAAGTAGTTTCAAATTCATACCCTTGATTAGGAATAGATATTTTTTATATGTTAAAAATGTTATGAAAATGGCCATGTGGATTCTGAATGAAACAATTGTAAATGAGAGTTTTAGTCCTCTTCATGAAAAGATGACATCGCTTCACACTACACTATAGATTTAATCAATGCTACACATTATGCTATGGAAAAAGCATCTCAATTGCCTATGAAAAAGTTGGATGAATATTATAAATTTGAGCACAAATTTGGTTCTCAATATTTGATTTGAGCATCAAATAAGGCTCGGGTAGAGCTTGTAGTAGCTAGATAAAAATTGGATGCTAAAGATAATTTAGCAAGACCTAGAGAAAACATTGAGTAGGTTTGGGGATGTGCTATAAAATATGATTGGACAATGGTAAGGAAGAATAAAAGTGGTTTTTGGCCTCACAATGATTCTCTATATCACTTTTATCACATAGTAGGATTGGTGGAGAATGGGTATAGTGGTTTCCTAACCACATGCTAGCTAGAGATCTTGTATGACCTATTGATGAAAGACCTCATTGCCCTTAAATGTAGAAATGGAATTGCTCCACATTGGTCCAAATAAAGATAACCCCACATTTGATAACTAGTGTGGATACCATCCCTGAACACATCAAGAGTTTTTAGTCTCCCCCTAGTTGAATATATTTGACTAAGATTTAGAAAGACACTGCTCCAAAAAACCACAAGGGGGATCAAGGTCCCCTACAGTTACAAACAACTAACTATAATAACAAGGAATACCCATCTAAAATAAGTAGTTGCATAGGATTTCCAAGAGATTTCTAAAGAGGGGCAAACAATAGACATCATAGAAATGAATAATATAGAAATCCCACCTTTGACTAGTGTGGGTGCTAGTCCTAAACACATCCATAGGTTCAAGTCTCCTAAAAAGTAAAGAGGGGGGCCATAAATAGAACCCAAAAAAACATTGAGGAGAAACAAAAATTTACAAAGAACAGGAAAGATATTCCCAAAGTCTATTTGTTAGAGGTACCATCTAAGAGAGCCCAAACAACCAAATTCCATGTTAGCTATGATAGCATCCATAGACAATCTATGTCAAGGAATAATTGATGAATATTTGGATCATTAATATTTTACAGAATGTCCTTAGGAATGCTACTGAAGATTTCCCCATCTAATTCCCATATAGGATATTTGGGGGAAAAAACTAAGAGATATTGTCAATAAATTCATTTTATTCATGAAAAAAGTCCATTGAGTGAACAACTTTCCTACTATCATTCCTTTTAATTTCTTGTGCCTTCATACAAGACTCTCTAGAGTTACCCAATAACCTAAAAGATTTAAAAATCTCCTTTTCTTTGTCGAATTGACCTCTTTGGTTGACCTCTTTAGAGAGCTTATTTTTTGGTCTTAATGTCATTTTAACAAGTTTTGTATTTCCATATTTTTGTATTAATAAAATTGATAATGAACATATTCACCCTTCTTACCTATCAAAAAAATAGTATATATTATAAAAAAATGGTATATATAATATATAATATAAAATGTTAATTAATATATATAATGTCATAGAATTATTATATTAATATTTTAATATTAAAAGAGCATAAATTAAGATATGTACCTCTATCGAAACCTATATAATATTTTTTGCACAAAGTATTATGTAGTAATAGTCATATATTTCTAGTTGAGATTATGATGGAAAATGAGACTGTGTGTTGATATGGCATGATAATGCACTATGTGGGGAGGAGACATTTCATTTCATGGTGAAGTTAAGCAATGTTGAAGTGGTGGGGAAGAGTAATGACATATAGAGCATGCAAGTGATGTAAGAATAAAAGGTGAGTTTGGTAGTGATGTGGAGGGGAAATGACAAGATATTTTAAGGAATATTGTATGCCAAAGGGATCATATTGTACACAAGACATGGATTTAAAATTGATATTGGGGTTAAATGATAGAAAGATTTTGTGGTGATATAGTTTATTGTTCATTTTATATTGTCAAGAGTGGATGAGGATCTCATGAGCATTGATTTGATTGTAGAAGGGATCCATGTCCCATGTGTGGATTGAATTAGAGATACAATTTTGTTGACATGGGGACATGGCATTCAATGGTCTTAGATTATATCTTGTAGATTCCATTTATCCATGTTACCAATACAACGACACCTAGAAAAATTACATCGGGGATATGAAAATAAAAAAATGCCATAATCTAACCCTTGGAATAAAACATGACCACAATTATACTATATCTTCATAACTATCTTATTTATCATTGCTAGCACAAAAACATGAAATTTAAAGAAGCACAAGTTAGGAAAAATATGTTTGGTAAAGATTACTAAAATGAACATTTTATTGTTATTTCTTAGCACTTTATGTACACAAGGTGAGATGGGGTTATCAATCATGGTTTTGAGTGAGATACAACTGTTGATTTACACTCTTTCACTTTACATTAAATTATTTTATCAAAATTAGAAAAATTAACAAGAAAAAATTTATAAATAATAATATAATATTATTATTATATTAGTGTATAATGTAATATATAATATATATGTATATGTAAAATTGATACTACTATAGTCTATTTATGGTTTGTCCATCATGCACTTGATACAATCCACCTAGATATCATTTTACCCTTATACTAGCCTACAAATCTCATTTATCCTCAATTATGTATAGCACTTAGTTTCATAGTGTTGGACTGGATCTATACAATATTATTTCAAATGTATAGGCATCACTCTTTCTCATCAAAAACATATGCCACACCTTGTGAAACAAGTTTTTTATGCCCTTCTCAGATATTTATCTAATATGGCAAAATCAAATTTAAATTTAAAGGACTTTATGAAATAATTAAAACACTACGATAAAGCTATAGAGATTGATACCCATCACCTCAAATCCATATTTAAAAAAAGAATAACTTTAAATGTGTTGATAGAGTAAAATTTATAATGTTGTTTCTTGTATCACACATTACAACAATTCCCAACTACTCATAATAGATTATTGTATTAAAAATAGATGAAACTCAATGAGCAATACCTAAAAGTTAAAAGACTTGTATCTAGGATCACTAGATCAACGAATCCACATGATGGAGTTTTCTTATGAGTTGAGCAAGTTCACATCACAATGAAGTTTTTAGTAAATGAAATCATGCATAGAATAATATTACAAAGGAATGAGAGAAAATAATGAAATACTCTATATCATCCTAGATTGCTTATACAAAGGCTAAAAGTTCATAGCTCTCAAAAGTTGTTATAGCTCAGAATTAAGTAGCTCAAATAATGTACAATATACTACATTAACGATATTAACTACATTAGAAATATAAAGGGAGAGAGGTGCATATTTAGGTTGAAAAAGGAAAGATACCACACATTATAGTCAATGTGGGAGTAATCTTCCCAAGTAACCCAAATGACCTCCAAATCTCTAAGCAATCTAATACAACCATGTAGGAAAAACTCAATAGGAAAAAGGCCTATACCAACACCCCCCATAAGTTAACTTAGGTAGGAGATGATACAAAAAATGGGTCTCAACAACAAAGCCTAATATGGTACCTATATACATAGCGATAATCCCAATATCCTAAAAAATAGAAAAGATGTGTGTCTCCACAAAGAAGAGAGAGAAGGTAAGCACATAATGTCATATAGAGAATGTTTTAGTAGTTCCGTCTATAATAAATTATATCTCTTATTTTTGAATGAAATAAACCATAACTTTTAAAACTAGTAAATTCCCACTCAAGTAGAATGTAGATAGGAATCATGATTTACATCTCTGAAAAATGCTCAAATATTTCCTTGCTAATACTTAAATGTGCCAAAGTCTAATCAGGTATCATAGGAATAATTGTAGAAGATGTAAATGAAGAAGCATAAAATGAAGGAGAGAGAATAACTAGAGAAGAAGATAAACATGGAACATTCCTTGAAAGAATGTCCATGGGAATAGGAGAGCAAATCTCAATAACCATAGAAACTAAAGACTAGTCTACAAATGAATCACTTAGATCTACAAGATGAATGTCCATAGGAAGATACGAGTCACCAATACTCTCAATGTGTATACTCTCACTGGAATTAGTAAAGTCCTCTAAAATGTAAGTTTGTGAAGGCTCTGGAAGAGAAAAAATCTATACAAGAATGGAAGTAGAATGTACAATGAGATAAAAAAAGGTTTAGAAGAATCTCATCCTATAGTGGGGGCTCGATATAAGGAAGAAAACTATCCACTATGGATGTATCATCATAAGAAATAAATTAATGCAGAGAGAGTAAAATAGTCTCTAAAGAGACAATAGGAAGTGGAGGAGGTCTATAAGTCTTAGTAGGATGACCTAAAAGACTCTATAGTATGATCCAAATAGTGTATGGACACTCTCTACGTTCCACATGGTAATGAATATGCATGAAAACATTAAGTAATAGAGTGAAAAAAAACCTACCACAAGTATTAGCCCACTTATTAAATAAAATATGATCAGTGGGTACAAGAATATGTACATATAGAAAAAGAATATGATTCTTACGTATGAACAAGTCTTTTATATAAGTATGCCATGAAGCATAATTATCCTTCCCAAAAATTATTACTAGAGACAAAATAACTCTCCTCATCTGGAGTAGTAATAGTGCACTCTTTAGAGATGGACTTCAGAATTCACTAAAAATGAGTCCAATTAAGTGAGAGAAATTGATGCACAAGTGACAATACATGATCAAATGGAGGTTAGGCTTTATTGATAATGCATCTAGGAATACAATAAAAATATGTACAATCAGTCACTAAATGGGCACAGGTAATAGTTTTAAAAAAAATTGATTGTGCTCAAGAGAGAATGTAGGGCCCAAAACAAACCTCCAAATATAATCAGTAGTGAGCCCCCTTTAAGTTTTGGAACTTTATAAATTAGTGTGTTTTACAAGGAAAATTGGCCCAATTCTTGGGAAATAAAAAGTAAACACTTTTACAAAAATGGTACTCAATTTTGAGTTATTATTTACAAGATATTAACAAAACAATTTCTCATAAATAGGCCTATTGACTAAAAATTTCACTTGAAACTTTAAAAAGTACCCTTGAATGAGATAAAATATTTCTTTCAAGAACTCGTTGGAATAAAGTTTGAATGAGGAATGTAATGGTTTTCTTTATGAGGGTGAATTAGCCTCTTACCAACCTGGGCCTCACCCTTCATCTTCATTGAGTGAAAATACAAGGTAAATTTACAAACCAAGAAAAAATACTTTACAATGTATTTTTGAAAAAAATAAAAATCAATAAAAAATTATCATGCTATACCATGTCCACCAAATTGAATTGTCTTCTAGAACTAATTACATCCACCTCTCTGTCTCTCACTCCTCTTGTCTACCACCTAATCTTAATAAGCCCCACCTTCCACCCAAATCCTTATCAAAGATTTACAATTAAATATACATATGTCAACTTTATATTTGACATTAAAATTTGTAAATAAACCTCCCTCTTTTAATTTTACCCAAACCATGGGAAATTTTTCAAAAAAGGCATAAGTTTGTAAGTGAGTAGATCATGAATGGACCAGTGAGGAAGGATGATAGTGAGGGGATAGGAGAACATAAGTGCCATGGAGGATCTCTCATCAAGATATAATAATATATCTATGAGAGGCTTGAGAGTATGCCAAATGTGAGTCATGAAGCCATTGGAATAATCTTTGACTAGGAATCAAGGTTGATGGTGTCATAAGTGGTAGAACAATGAGAGACTACAAACTAAGAATGAATATAGGTTGATGGTATACTACATATATCTTATGAGGAGGAAATTAGAATCCTCTGCAATCAATCAAAGATAGTTATTCAATTCCATTATCAAAACCCATCATATTCCATTGACTTACAGTCAGTTAATAATGACCTCAATGGGAGTGTTGATTTAGAGGTGACTATGGCTCCTAGAGATT
>JARHVA010006536.1:812500-822500 GCA_037957365.1 Torreya grandis | reverse complement strand
TCTTATAAATATGGTTTATTTTCCTCTTGTTGTTGTTCCTAGTTATTGTTTTATGGTTTTTAGATTTGGTAAATTCTTTAATAAATGAAATATTCCAAATTTCAATATCATATTTTAAGCAATATAAAAAATGTTTTTCTACTTATCTTTAAAAATGTATAAGCTCATGAGATTATTGAATTAAGCATTCCCAAATGGTAGAATCCCATAATTGATTTTATTTCATAGATAAACAAAATTTAAAAAATGTTTCTTTCCAAAAATAAATATATGACACATGTTTTTATAAAGATTGTTAGAGATGAAATCCAGGAAAAATTTGAGGAAACTTCAAATGTTGTGGGTTCCTTAATTTTATATAATACATTTTCTATAACCTTTATACTACCATATACTATTTTGTAAACCTAAGGAGATATGTACATTAAAGTGACCATCCCTACTTAGTAATTTATGACAACACTTTTGGTTAGCATGCATTTTAATCTTAATGTGTAATCCCTTATGCGTGAGGATCAATCTATAAAAACTAAAGTGTTACATTTGGAACAAGATGTTTTAAAATGAAATCAGACACTTAATTCAAAAACAATGTTTCATAATATATTAGATCAACATATTTTAACATACCATTTATAAACCAGTTTTGTGGCACCTAAGATTACACTGAATGATGGAAAAGGTGATCCCAAATGACATAAAATATAATTCCACGCATTGTGTTCGGACTATGCATCCAAAAATACATTATTTATCAAGAAACTACATGGAATCACACAAGAATATACTCTAATATGGATTTGATATTTATCACATCATTCATTCCTTTGGTAAATTATTTCTTTGCACATTTCTCAATCAATATTAGTGAAAATATTTGATTTGCTAATAATTCTTAACTTAAGCAAGAATCTAATGAGCCTATCATAGAATATGTCTTAAAGTACAAGACAATGTTATGTGATGAAGACCATACATGTCCCTCATTATACGCCTTAAAATTTCCTAAAATTAATTCCTATATTTCTATCCACACCTTTTCTTCCTGCATCATGCTAATATATTCACATATTATATGAATAATGTATATGAACATTGTTTTGGTTAAAATAATTATATTTAGATAAATTAGTATTATTTAAGGGGTTTATTGTTTATGGTCTTACTAATTTAAGGTTAATAATTAGAGATATAATTCTTTCAAGTTATCTTATGCCCTTAGATATGAAGTAGAGAGATCCATTTAACTTGATTCCTATGTGTAGGAAGTGGATACATGCATTTAATGACTAAAATAGACTAGTTTGGAAATAATAGCTAACATGACATCAAAGACATAAATAATTATGAATGTTATTTCATATTTGGATTCCCCTTTAAAAATTTTACACTTTCATTATTACGTTTTTATCTCATTTTAGGTCTACATACAAAATTTACGGCTCCAAAAAACAACCCATAGGATCTATTATTCCAAACTATAGAAACAATCATGCCATATTGTAACAATAGTTGTGTACCAATTTTCATATCATAAACACTTTTAATTGACTTGGATAAAGGTGAAAAATAATTTTAAAGGATGAGAGGATGTTACAATCACTTGAAACTAATTTATTCTAAATGTTTCTTGCATTTTTATTTAATCCAAGGTTATTACAACAATGGAAAAATTGATTTCTTTTTTCTAATTATTTATTACAACATCATATATTATATATGTTATATTAGTATGGTTTTTTAGATTACTATTATAACCATATATTATGGTAATAAAATCAAAAAAAATTCTATCTTCTAATAATACCTTGCATTCTCTATTTAAGTGAGAAGATTTATGTTGAAAAGTAGTAAGTAGAAGCTATTAATGGGTAAGGAATGAGTAGGTAGATAATATATAATTCATTATTGTCATCAAGATCAAATCATATTTAATTTCATAGATAGAAATTCCATTTGGATGAATAAATAATTTTCTTAATTTAATATTATCTCAAGTAAGGATGGGAGTCAAGCTCTAATCTAATCGATACAGGGCCAACTCGTATGGATTTATTAGTCTTCTTTCCTTATCCATTAGACAGTTTCCTTATGATTTGTGTATTATTTATTTTTTGTAAATTAATTAAAGTGTGTATGTGCATTATTTATGTTTAACTTCAAAAACAAAGACTTGTATTCTAGTTCCAACATATATCTAGATTTGTATTATTGAAAATTTATTTCATGTAATTTACATTATGCAAGTGTGTTTCCCTATATGAAAAATTTAAGAACATAAAACTTTAATTGAAAATATTATCTCACATATAATGCTGAAAATTTATTAAATTATAAACACCCTAGGTTGACAATTATTTAAAATATCAAAATTAATAAAGTAAGTGGAAAAATCATTTTCTATTATTGATTGGTGGTGTTGTAGTATAGTGATTAGATTGGATTAATTTAATTGTTTATGTAAATTTTTTCATCATTATTTAGGATGATGAATCCTATGGTAGATTAGTAATTTTAAGACATTTTCAAGTAGAGGATTATTCCACCTCTACATGAATCTATCATGTCTTAGAAGTTTCTATCATTCATGGATTTGAGTCATACATTTAAGCAAAGAGAGGTCAAGTTTTTGGAAATGAACAATCTTAACTATTAAATGAATCCAAATTACATTTATCATGAAAATAATCTAAGTAAACCATCATACAAGGTGTGACTGAATGGAAGCAAGGGTGATTACAAGGTAATAATCAGTGCATTTTCATGACCTACTCTATGTATTGTATTATCAGCTCCTCCAATGAGATAGTTACCAATTTATTGGAATTTAAAACTATATCAATCCCTCCCTTTAAATTTGTTGATATGACTAAGCCTCTTACAAATTGATTTGATCAGAATGATTTTTGAGACTATCATAGAGTGCTATGGCATATTACCAATAGGTTTATTAGTTTACAACATAATATTTAGGACTTGAAAAATGATAACATCATTGATGTGAGTGTACCCAATGAAAGTACACAATAATAACCAAGTGAGAGTAGAACAATGAATATATTTAGTTGTGTTATCCCTAACCATATGGGCTAAGAAATAACATAAAAATTAGAGGTGCATTATACATACAATGCACATCCTTCACAAGCTAATTATCATCTTCTTGTCAATGCAAAACATCCTTTGAATGGAATAATTTTTACGTATCATGTTTCAATACCATTTATACCACTTATGAATTGTTCATATCATGAGATCATTGATAATGATTTTAATCTAAAATATTTGTTCATTTGAGCATACATTCATCCATCCAGAGTGTAACAGTCGATATTGGTTCCAATGTGAATATGTGAACTATTACACTTATCTTGGATACACATATCATAATAGATTTATATCCATAATTATAATCATAAGATTTAATGGTCATATTCATAGTTTTATTAGGGAGATCACATTACCACTATAGGTTGGTCCAGTGCATGTGGCCGTCAAGTTTATAGTAATACCCTAAGTATGGATTTTAAGTATGATATTAGGATTTCCTTGGATTTAAAAGTTCCACATAATTCATTATATATTATGTATATGTTTGAAATATATATTCACTAATGAGTATCAAAATTCATGGTATTACCTATGAATACCCTCTCTAAAAAACCTTTTATTATTCCTACATTATAGTTTGCAGTAGAACAACCTAAAATAATTCATCCCAATAGAGAATTAAACAACAAGTGATGCATTTTCCAAGTATACCTATCCTTTAAATACCACTTAATTATAGATTCGTTAGATATTCTAGAGAGCCACTCTCTACTCTATCACATCCTATGTTGGTACTATAAAATAATAGGGATGTTCCATAAAGGACACAAACATAGAGTTCATCCACTCCATGATGGGTTTTGAGGAGTTATAAAGTTGATAATTCTAAATAAGATACATAATATACTATAGAGTATTATCATGACCATGAAACTTATGTTTTAGATTTTGTGTTGAGACTTGTTACTCCACAAGGGCATCATACCTTCTATTCATGAGATTTTATACTTCATGTAATAGATACAAGACATATTTATTGTGAGAATATTATAAGAGTCATTATTTAGTATCTTCCTTATCATTATTTATATATATATATATATATATATATATATATATATATATATATATATATATATATTTGTGTGTGTGTGTGTATCTATATTCAAAATTTTATAAAAAGTAGGACCTATGCATGTAATGTTTAATTATTTTAGATAAGTTAATTTGTATTTGAGATAAGCATTATTTATCTATATCTAGTTTTATATCAAAAATGATTCTCAATTGTACTTGAGTGAGTTTCAAAACATAAATGTTGTGATTTATAGATGCACTTGTGGGTAGGGATATTGTCTCAAGCCCATACATTTTACATAGACTAAAATCCTCTAACCCATATAGTAATACATTGCATTATTGTCTAATTTTGTAAGACTTGTCGAAGTGAATACATCATATTATTATACATAGTCAAACCAATCATAGGATTTCTACATCTTGTGTATATATTATAACATTCGTTGTGGGAAACATTTTACACATATGTTTTATTTTTATAACATTTTTTATTATTAATACATCAATACATTACATTTATTTATCACTTTCACATTGATAGATTATTAGATAATGGAGGTTTTGAATACACTAGATTTACAATGTTCTAATTTTAATAAACTTTAATTATGTATGCATGATTTTCATGTTTTTTTCTTTTCTTCATATCTTGTGTGTATTTATTTTGTTTTAATAAGGACATGACAGTCACTAGAGATATAAAATCTATAACATAGCATTATTGAGGACATGAAGAAGATCAATGCCAATATTACCCTACATTAACTGGTTCAAATAATGAATAGATGGATTTATTACTCAAATTTCTAACTAGGATATCTTCTAAATAATACAAATTTAAAGTAGTCCATGTAAACATGATGTTATTTAAAGATAAACCTAAAGTATTGGTATGATGATATACTTGGTAGACTATGCCATGAATGAGGAAGAGAATACATAAATTGTGATATAATAATAATAGAAGGTGAGTGATGAGGAAGCTCTTGGTGAGGAAGATGTGGAGGCCAATCTAGAAAAGGCCATGTTTTTAAGCTTAGGAAGTCTGTAGGAAGAAATACTAGTTGGTGCCTTGAACTTGCCAATCCTCACAGTGGATAAAACTAAAAACAGAAGTGACATAGTTTATTCCATTTCATTTATAGGTACTTCAAAAACATCTAGTTCTTTTGATTCATCTATTCTTTTAGTATCTATCCAAATAAGGACTCCTAAGAAGGTGGTCCATTTTGAAGACTTGCTAGCTATTTCTAGTTTTTATCCCAAAATGCCACTAGTCTTGGGGAAACCTTCATCTTATTTATAACTATTTATGCCAAAAAAATATATTATATATTCAACCACATTTTTAGTTGAGAAGACTCCTGACTTGGCCAAATTCATAGTTGAACTTAATCCATAGTTGGATTCCTCACCATACACATTGATTCCCTTCGCTATAACTCCTATTATGACACCTCCACCCTCTTCCTTAGAAGACCTAAGTCCCTTAGTAGAATAAGGGGAATGCATTATTCTAGAATCAGTTAGTGAGATGTAGGGAAGGCAAGATGAGAGGCATAATTTAGTAGTTACTAAATTACACACATTCTGTACCAAATATGATACATGAAGTGGTATTATATAGAGTGTGAGGAATAAAAAGGCTATAAATGTGGATACAAGAGAAGAAATGTAATTTTAGCAGAAAGAAAATATATTTTTCATAGCCAAGAAAGCTAAAAGGAATTATGTTGATAAAAATGAATATACTAAATATTTATATAGTTTTATATATTATACTATGTAAGACATGAAATAAATGTACAAAATTAAGGAGGAGGCACAATAGAGGTTACTTTATAACCAAATCAAACACACCCCTCATGAAATTGTAGACAATGTACAAAGTGCGCCTACTCAGTTGTATAATATATTTATCAATATTCAAGTTGCTAGAAGAGTCTTATAGTCAGAGAAGGTAAAGGTAATTAAGTTATATCACTAGATAAAGGAGTATGAAAATATACTTACATTTTTAATCTAGTTTTCTAGGAGCAGTGCTTTTAAATAGTTAAACTTAATGACTAGTCAAGATGTAGCATGGGCATGAAACTTTGTGATTAATAAAAAAGATTATGCTCTTACATAGAATAATTGGATAGATACTCTATTGTTACATCTTATGGATAAGGATAACCAAGCCTTATAAATTATTAAGGACATGAGGGTCACTAGAGAGATAAAATCTATAGTAGAGGCTCATATGATTGAAAAATACCATAATATCTAACTGCAGAAAGAGAGAAAATAACTTATTTTTAATAAATCAGAGTCCACATAACCCTAGTATCCCTAACATAATTATGAATACACATTCAAGGTCATAGGTTATTGTTGAATCATTTAATTAGACACAGATTTCACAAGTACTTAACATTTCACTAGTCTTTCACACACACCACCATACCATGGGACAACTACATGGATTTTGATCCCTCTAAGGAGTTTTGGTATATATGTAGCAATTAAAACATTGGATATTGGGGTTAATCATAACTTTATATTCTATCTCATTTTTACTCTATGATTTCATTAATAATGTTGTTTCAGCGAACTAGGGTTTTTGGTTAATAATATGTACATAGTCAAATAGGATGTACAGGCATAAGAAAACTTATTATATTAGTAATAAAGAGATCACTATTACCGAGCACTGGCACAACCTAAGAACATGAATGCATTCCATACCTATGCATTTATAGTCACCTTATCTTAGATCCAAGTGAATCAATGTTCCTAATTTACAATGTCATCACATAATCAAACATTTAGTTTCACAGTTTTACTTATAGTCTTGCATGTGTAATTTCTAGCTTGTTTAATTTCTTTGATGTTTTCCCTTTTAGAATAGTTTTAAATGAAGTAAATTTCAAATCATTTTGTGTCATTTATTTCATATGTGTAGCATTATGATTATACAAAATAATTTATCTGATTAGGATTAAAACTCTCTTCATTCCCAAATTTTATATAACATATTGGTGAACCCATTTATTGATTTGATTATTTCAAATTGTAACAATTCTTATTGATATGGTTTATTTTCCTCTTGTTGTTGTTCCTAATGTTTTTTCATGGTTTTTATATTTGGTAAATTCTTTAATAACTTGTTCAGAAATATTCCATGTTTCAATATCATATTTTAAGCAATCTAAGAAATGTTCTTCTACTTATCTTTAAAAATAAATAAGATCAAGATATTACTGAATTAATCATTCCCAAATGGTATAATCCCATAATTTATTTGATGACACAAATAACCAAAAGTAAAAAGGGTTTCTTTCAAAAAATAAATATATGCAATATGTTCTTATAAAGATTGTTAGAGATGAAATCCAAGAAAAATCTAAGGAAACTTCAAATGTTGTGGGTTCATTAATTTTTAATAATATATTTGATATAACCTTTATAATACCATCTACTATGTTGCAAACCTATGGATATATGTAAATCAAAGTGACCATTCCTACATAGTAATTAATAACACCACCTTTGCTTAGCATACATTATAATCTTGATGTACAATCCCTTATGCATGAGAATCAATCTATGAAAATTAAGGTGTTACATTTGGAACAAGGTGTTTTGAAATGAAATCAAACACTTATTTCAAAAACATTATTTCATAATATATTTGATAAACATATTTTAACATACCCTTTATAAACCAATTTTGTGGCACCTAAGATTACATTGTATGATGGAAAAGGCGATCCCAAATGATGTAAAAGATCATTTCATGCATTGTGTTCAGACTATGCATCCAAAAATACATTATTTATCAATTTATTTCATGGAATCACACAAGAATATACACTAAGATGGATTTAACATTTACCGCATCATTCATTTCATGCATTCAATCCTTTGGTAGATTATTTCCTTGTACATTTCTCAATCAAAATTAGTGAAAATATTTCCTTTTTTCATAATACTTAACTTAAGAATTAATCCAACGAGCCTATTATAGAATATTTCTTAAATAAAAAGACAATGTTATATGATGAAGACCATAAATTTCTTCCTGAAAATCATTTGTATATTTCTATCCACACACTTTTTGCCTACATCATGCTGATATATTCACATATTATATGAATAATGTATAAGAACATTGTTTTGGTTAAAACTAATTATATTTAAAGAAATTAGTATGATTTAATGGGTTTAATGTTTATGGTGTTGCTAATGTAAAGTGAATATTTAGATATATAGTTCTTTCAAGTTATATTATACCCTCAGATATGAAGGAGAGAGATCCATTTAACTTTCTTCCTACTTGTAGAATGTGGATACATGCATTTAATGACTAAAACATACTATTTTTGAAATAATAGCTAAAATGGCATCAGAGACATTCATAAGATGAATGTTATTTCATATTTGGATTCCCCTCTAAAATTTTTACACTTTCATTATTATGTTTTAATCTCATTTAAAGTCAACATGAAAAATTTATGGATCCGATAAAGAACTCATAACATCTATTATTCCAACCTATAGAAACTATTATGCCAAATTATAACAATAGTTGTATGTCAATGTTTGAGAGTTACAACCAATTTTCATATCATAAACAATTTTAATTAACTTGGATAAAGGTGAAAATTAATTTTAAAGGATGAAAGGATGTTATAATCACTTGAAACTAATTTGTTATATTTGTTTCTTGCAATTTTATTTAATCCAAGATTATTACAACAATGAAAAAATTGATTTCCTTTTTATAATAATTTGTTGCAGCATCATATATTATATATGTTATCTTAGTATGATTGTTTATATTATTATTATAACCATATATTATGGTAATAACATCTAATTTTTTTCTATCCTCTAATAATACCTTTCATTATCTCTTTAAGTGAGAAGATGTAAGTTGAAAAGTAGTAAGTAAAAACTAGGAATGGGTAAGGAATGAGTACGTAGATAATATAGAATTCATTATGATCATCAAGATAAAATCATATTTTAATGCAAAGGTATAAATTACATTTGGATGAATAAATAATTTTTTTTATTTAATATTTTCTTAAGGATGGGAGTCAAACTCTAATGTAACCAATACATGGCCCACTTGCATGGATTTAGTAGTCTTATTTCCCTATCAATTAAATAGTTTCTTTATGTTTTGTGTATTATTTATTTCTTATAAATTAATTAAAGTCTGTATGTGAATTATTTATGTTCAAAAACGTAATTCTATTTATCCATTTCATTTATGTGTGAGAAACTTCCAGAAACAAAGATTTGTATTATAGTTCAAACATATATCTAGATTTGTATTACTGAAAATTTATTTCATGTAATTTACATTATGCAAGTGTGTTTCCCTATATGAAAACTTTAAGAACATCAACCTTCAATTTCAAATATTATCGTACATATAATGCTAAAAATTTATTAAATTATACACACTCCAAGTTGACAATTAGTTAAATTATTAGAATTAATAAAGTAAGTGGAAACCTCATTTTCTATTATTAATTGGTGGTGTTGTAGTACAGTGATTGGATTGGATTAATTTAATTGGTGATGTAAATTTTCTCATCATTATTTAGGATGATGAATCCTATGCTAGATGAGGAATTTTAAGAAGTTTTCAAGTAGAGGATTATTGCACTTCTACATGAATCTATTATGTCTTAAAAGTTTCTATCATTCATGGATTTGTGTTATACATTTAAGGCAAAATAGGTCAAGTTGTTGGAAATGAAAAAGTTTAACTATTAAATGAATCCAAATTCCATTTCTCATGCAAAAGATCTAAGTAAATCATCATACAAGGTGTGACCTAATGGAAGCAAGGGTGACTAAAAGGTAATAA
>JARHVA010006536.1:762500-807500 GCA_037957365.1 Torreya grandis | reverse complement strand
AGTCTAAAGTGATCATTATAAAAGCTATTTTTCACTAGAGGCTCATATGATTAAAAATCATGAGAACATCTAACTTCAAATTGAGATAAAAGAAAATATATTTCTACATTTAGAGTCCACACAACCCTAATAATAATGAGATAAGTATAAATACAACTCCAATGTGATAGGTTATTGTTGAATCACTTGATCACAATAGTATTACAACATTATTAAACATTTTGAAAAAAAATCACACACACCACTAAAGCATGGGATAACTACATGGATTGTGATCCTTTTTTGAAGTATTTATATTTAGGAAATAGGCAAAAAAGGGCATCTTGAGGGAAAAACTACAACTAATAACCCATTTTTACTCTATGATTGCATTGATCTTATTATGTCATTGAGCTAGTGTTTTTGATGAGTAATAAGGTACATAGTGGTTTCCAAAATAAAGTAATAGCTCCCACATAGTCAAACATGACATAAAAAATTTTGAACCTATCATATCAATTACAGAGATCAAACACTTATTGTACATCTACATTCCCTAAGGACATCATCATAGGGTACTCTTATCCAATTCTAGTAACCTTTTCCCAAATCCAATCAAGGATATGTTGCTAATTCATAGCATCATCATACTATTGGTTTTATAGTTTTAATTATATTCTTGAACATTCAATTTACATATAAATTGAATTTATTTTATGTTTTCCCCTTTTAACATATTTTTAAATTTAGTAAGTTCTGGATCAATTTATATCATTTATTACACATATTTAGCATTATTTTTCATTTATTTTTTCTTTTTTATATGGTAAAAACTAGGTTTTATAGGGACCTAAAACCACAAGAGTGTATTACAAAAGTTTTAATAGGCTAACTAGAACTAAGAAGTCAAAAAAACAAAGAGTAATGGTACTAAGAATGGAATCAAAAATTAAGAAACCATAAAAGAACTACGAGGAAGGTCCCTCTTGAGGGTCATCAGCATCAACAATGTCCTTTGCTAGGATGATCAGTTTGTCCTTTGAATCTTTAGCCCGAGTGTAGTTCTTGGGGCCTTCAGTTGCTTCACCAAGGAAGATCATTCTGGGGCACTTTTCTCTTTTTACATACATGGGAAACTGTTTAGGGGGGACCCCCTCGGGGTAGCCTTGAGGGGGAGATTTTAAAACCTTTGGTAATTTCACAGTATGGGACTATAGGGGTTGAGTAGAGTGAACAAAGGCTTGAACTACTTCTCTGTCCTATTTGTGTAATGCCATTCCAATCCTAGATGAGTTTGGCTAGGCCAAACCCTACTTATTTCACCTTTGAGTTAATGTTTTATAGCAGTTGTTTGTTTGTTTCTAGCTCCTTGGTAACCATGGCTTTCCCTTTCCATGTTGATTTCACAGGGGTCCTTATTTCAATGGGTTTTGGTTTGGGGATAAATAATAATTTGAGAGGAAGGTCATCTAGGGGGAATATGATAAGCTATTCTATGGGGTGTGGTTAGAAGGTTGATGGGATCCCTCCATAGGGTCCTCCATCAAGGAGTCCTCTTAGGAGTCCTCCCTAGAAGAGGAACCCCCAAGGGGAACCTCTTAGCCTAAAAGGGACTTGTCATGATTAACAAGAAGGATAATCATATTTTGGTGAAGTATGGGATTGGTATCATTCACTTAGTGAAGTAAGATGATACTCTCAAAGGACTTAAGCAAGAAATATGGAAGACTGATTTTCAATACAATGAAATGATTAAGAAGTAAAAAATGATGGGAAAATATTAGTGTATATTTAAATTTGAGCACCATGAATCACATGATCTAAAATCAAATGTTGGGCTAATAGCATGAGAGATCAGCCTGTGGGAATCCTTTTTTTTCATTTGTACAAAATCATTTGTTCTAAAAAAATGTTGTATGAACTCTTACTTTTTTGGCTGGTCCTTGAATTCCTTGGCACCTACGCATAACATTCCAGTGGCATCTATGATGAACTCCTTCGATACATTAATGGTGATGCCACTCCCGTTAATCTTCCATTTTATCCAAGCCACGACAAAGTCTCAGGCAATCTCATTGTTATGCTCAGTGACATGTTTCATAAATTTCATGAGTCCCCCTTTTTTGAGCTTCTTTTAAACTTTATTTTGTTCATGGACCTCCTTATAGGGCATAAGTTCTAGTTGATCCCTATTGCCACCCTTGAAGACTGAGAGTGCAGAGTCAAAATAGGAGAGATGAAGTTTTTGGATGGGTCAGAATGACTAAGGCACAAATGGGTGGGAAGTCCCACCGAAGGCTCATAAAAATAATTAAGACCCCTTCTTTGGAAATGATTATGGAGAAACTTAATTAAGATCTGCCCCATCAAGTTGAGGTCATGCATCTGCGGAAAGATAATTTTTTTAATCTACATTGGTACGTTCAGCATGGATGGCATTAAGAACATTATAAGGGATAATTTCTGTATCATGATTTTTTAGCATTATGATTTTAAGCAATAATTTTTATAATTAATATTAAAACTCTCTTAATTACATTTTTGTTTCATTCATCCAAATTGGAAAACATTATAGGGTTGTAGACTAGGATTAATTCTACTTATATACACCTAACTATGCTCTATCCTTCATCACATCTAATATTGTCTAACATCACACTAATTCTTCCCATTAATCATATTAAATCAGTTATTCACCCTAATACTACATTGTTACCCCATTCTAATCACTAGTCTAATAATCTCCTACATTCCATAGCCATTCACTAACCTTGCCCCTTTCCACATGCCAATTAATCATCCTATTACACACCTATTACATTCTTATTAACTTATTAATACTCCATTACACTATTTTGGGTATTATAAATTCTAAAATCACCTACCTTACCAACTTATCCTACAAATCCCTCTTCTAATCACCTACTAATTATACTTAATTAATCCTAATGGGATATATAATCTTCTAATATACCTAGAGCCCCACACCACTACTTCTAGCATTTTCGAAATAATTTTTAATTCCTTTGCTTATTAAATGAATCTCTCTTTCCTAGGAATTTTTAATTTCTCAAATATTCTCTACCCTTGATTTGAATCCAACTTGGATAAAATATAACCCTACATTCCTCTCGCCATATTTAATTTAACTACCCTTCCTCCATGCACAAGCCATGAACAAAAATTGTATACTATCTTGTTATCAAATTGACTTATCAATCCTCTATCTATCTCCATCATTGCCATAGTCTTTGAGCCAAGCCATTACAATCCATCATAAGCTATCAAGTGTAATTATGTTTAGTCAAATTAGGGAACACCATTTGCATTTATAGGGACATTAATTAAAATATTGAGCTATAGATATTTTATTTCAATTTTTATTTACATTCACTTTGTCTACCTTGCCCAATCAGATTTGTAATTGATTTTCTATGTCATTATTGTCATTTGTATTTTAATTCTTATTACAAATTTTATGTAATACATAAATGGTGACCACAATGAGATCCCTCTTTTGATTTAATGTCCTTAAGGGTCTGATGCAATTTACTAAGATTTCAAGACTACTTTGAAGGATAATGTAATGTCAAAGCTCCCAAATTTTCATGTTTTCACATTTCTTGCAACTTGCCTTGCATCGCTCAGTGTATACGTGAGTTTTCTTTCCGGAAACGCGAGTTCATAACTAAATACAATGATATCGTATTTAACCACCCAATTCGACCTTCACAATCTACCTTACCATTTTGTTTTGGATATTTGACCTCCGTGAAATCATCTTTCATTATTCACATTTTTATTTTTAAGATATACAATTTTGTTAACATTTGGCATGATTTCGTATTGGTTTTTATTTTCTTCTGACAAGTATGATATCCAGACCGAGGAAACCCAACACTGAATTATTTAAACACAACATCATGCGACTAATGCATGCCATAGATCTACTTATATTAATGTGATATTATTGACTATTTTTATTGGATGCTTGACTATAGCAAACTCGTGTTTTACGATTTGTGATTTTTATTTCACAATATGCAATTTAGTTAATATTTTACTCTGTTCTGGTAGCAATGAGCCCATTCCTGTGTAACTATAACATTGGGATATAGATCTACAACATTGCTTAATTGACCCCCGAATTCAAAACTATGTTATGTAAGTTTGTCTTGTTCATATTTGTGGTTGTAGGTTCGAAATCAGATTTTTTGAAGCATGATATTGTGACTGTGAAATGCGATATTGTTATACCTAACTGCAACTTCATTCAAATATAATTTTTATAATTTTAAATTTTTTTGATGGTTTCAATTTCACGTTTCTGATTCCATAATTTTGTTTAACACAGACACGATATTGAGTCTCTAATCCATGATATTGACACGATTTTGTTTAAGAAAATTCGCATATGTGCAGCTACGACTTTGGACCAGGGAAATGCGGCATCGGATCTCTGATCTAGGACTTTTTTTGTCTAACTGATCTTTTTGTAGATTAAACTTTTTTTTTTAAAAGCTGAAATTTGACTCTGGCTTGTATAAAATCAGCTTTGTTTTCTAATACTTTTTTGTGGGCTACCTCTGAAGAGGCCAATCTAAAACTACTAACAATTTATTTTTCAGGGCACTTGTCAATGAATTGGAATTTTTAAACCACTTTTGATATATTATTGTCACATTTTAATCAAAGTTAATTAACTAGATTATTTTTGTGTCTAATTTTCAAATAATTTAGCTTCATTTGTGACTGCATGTTTGTCACCTAGCGTTAAGAATACGTATGATATCCCCTTTCACCCACAAGCTGATTTATGGGTATCAAAAACAATTGATAAACCTCCACATTTTAATTTTCTAGGGGAACGTGATGTGGATTTGATCATCACACACTTTTCATAGTTTGAGGGGGATTGTACCATAGATTTCAACACCATACACAACACCAAACTTTGTGTTTTAGTGGAGTATAAATATTAAGGCCAATTATGTCTAAGTTAAGCAAAACTACCAATACAAGATTACATGAATTGAATAGGTAATAGTCCAATACGTAGACATCATAAAACACTTTATATAGACTCAGGGCCCACATGCTTCAAGGTGTTTAAATGACTTCCTTAGAAATCTTGTTTAACGTAGATTAAGACCTCTCAATCGCAATAGGCATCCATAGTAGGAAAAACAACATTCATTAAGATCACTCACCTTGTGTGGATGGTGAGAGAGGGTTGGGTGATACTAATATTGGCACCTCTCATCACAAGTAATTCAGTGAGATGGGTGTCAAATTTCACTCCCGTGTTAGTCACTTATTATAGGCTTGTTGGTTTCTTTTTCTTATTTGTGTGTTGTTGAGACAAATATTATTTTTAAACCTTAATAAGCTACACACAAAACAATTACATAGTCCAAACTTGAAACCTAGGTCAAAATTATATCTCTTGTCCAAAATTCACTCAAAAATCCTCATCTTATCCTATCTTCTCACCTATTATCATACTTAAATCTTGCCTTATTCATCATCCCATTCAACCTTATATCTCATCTTACTCATGGCATCTGTTATGAACCTATTACAATCTAACCAACACTTAGTCATCCCTCTCAACATAGTATAAACCCGTCATAGTCGCTATTATGCCCAAGACCATACATACTCGTAATTTGTTCATATATGCCTTCATAAACATGTCAGTACCTTGAGCTAGTCCTTGAAAACTCTTGTCATCATGTCACTCTACTAGTTTAAAGTTGGCACCCATTATCATCTTGGTAACAGTCATCACCCTATTGGTTTGAACTCAACACATGTCGTTATTGTTATGCCCTAAAATACACACCCCCTTTTATGAAATTCAGTGGGGACACACTATGACTTGAATATTTTTATTCAAGGTCCTCTGAGCCTTAGACATTCATGACTCTAATTTTAATTCACAAAATTCTAAGGTTGTCCTTGAAGTCTACATTTTCATAAAGTTAAAACTATAAAAAGCAAAGCTTAAATAATTATTTTCATTTATCTCAAACCTTGGATTTTCATATTTTTTTCATTGTTTATTTAGACTAATGGAATTAAAGTCCTTCATTGTAGTTCCCTAAATTTATATGTACTTGTAGGACTATCATCAAAGACCTGTCAAAGTTATTCACGTCGGGGACTTGCTTTTATTCATTAGAGATGATGATAGTGGCATATTTACAGTATCTAGAACTTGTGGCCCTTTACAAAAAAGTTTCTTAAGTCTTCAAGGATCTCAAGATCTGAGAGTAGGATCTATGTCATTACTACATTACACAGAGCCTTTCATGCTTTAAATAAAATGATAAGTGATCAAAGTATTTGAGCCCTAAAAGCATGCCATGTGACATAGTTTCACTACATAGAAACCTATAAGCTTTGAAATAAAATTTAATCATACAATGGTTTTGAACTTCCGTAATCTCAAAGGCATGACAAGTGGCTGATTTTTGTTAATACTAAACTATATAAGGATTACACAAATTTAATGGTCTCTAGTTCCTATGGTCTAATACCCATGAACTTTCTAGCTATGAGAAGATGACAAGTGGAAAAATTATATTGGTCAAAATTTTGAAAGAGAAAATACTTGGTTAGTGGCTTAATGGTTATTTGGTTCTGAGTATTTGTTCCTCTAAGTTCATTATATCATTCCATGCTTTGACATCCCATTACATAGAAAATTTACATAGATTTACATATTTGAAAAGGCTCATACACCCATGCTTTCAAACCTCTAGATTACACTACTTGGCAAATTAGAATTTAGTCCATTTGGTGGTTCCTTGTTATACATAGATCCAATTGTCTAAGGATGAAAATCAATACATTGACAATCTAATGGCTCTTAAAATTTTAGGATTCATCAAGAAGTGGCAAAACATGAGGTAATGCCCTATATCAATATGCTTCTAGATTTGTTTTTAATGTAATTTACTCTAGGTATTACATCCACCTTAATAAAAGTGTAGCTACTCAGCTATATAATATTTTGAATAATATTCAACTTTATAGAGGACACAACTAGTCAGAGAACTCAAACTTGCTTAAGTTGTGGACCCAGATGAACGACTATGAAAAGATACATACATTTTTATCCATTTTTCTATGAGTAGTGTTTTTAATTAGTTGAACTTAATGACTAGTCAAGATGCAACATGGGCATTAAACTATGTGATTACTAAAATATATGTGGCTCTTACAATGAATAATTAGATAAAATATTTGTTGTTGCATCTTATGGAGAAGGAGAACTAGACCTTAGAGATTATGAATGAGATGAGGGTCACTAGTGAGACAACCTCTATAGGTGGTTTGGTCAACAGGCCAAGTTTTAAGACCCTTATTAAAGAAACAACTTAAACAAGGAGGTTGAAGGTGCATTATAGAAAATAAATGATGAAATTTTTTAGCTAATAGGTTTTTCAAAACATAGAGTAATGAAAGTAGAGGCTCATGGAGCTGAGTTTAAGAGCTCAAAAGTAGAACATACATGGTTGATGGCTAAAACAATTATGATTTTTAAGCCCTATTTACTCAATTTTTATGATGTTAACAAGGAGTTCAAATCTACCCATGCATTTTTTGAAGAACTAAATACTAATTATGGATATTCAAAATCAACACCCAACACTCTATCAGTTTTAAGTGATTTTCCTTTAGCACAAACTCCATAATTATTGAATATGCAGTCATGCATACTCCATGCTGGCCCATATTGATCCTGTAAGGAACACCAATGATTACTATAGTTCCTCCAACTATAAATATATAATATTTATTAGATAGTAATGGAACATAAACACTGCGATAAATATAAATATGCATTTGCATGTTTTGGCTAAGTTAGAACATTGGTTCCAAATTTATGCTTCATGTATATATTGTAAGTTAGTTGTAAAATTCTATTATAGGTTGACTACTATACGTGTATCCTTTGCATGATATTTGGATTTAAGTCATATTTTTGGATATGCAGTTTTAGACTTCACTTAAGATATAAGGCCTTGCCCATCCCAGGTTATTTATACATGCATCCCCCTATTCCAAGCAGAGGAAAATTTTGGCTATTAAAATTATTGTAAATTCTGAAATTTAGTCTTGATGTGAAAAATAAGATTCTTCTCCATACTTTTAAATTGTCTAATAAGTTTGTTATTTAAATTTATTAGTTTTTGGTTTTGCATGAGTTTTATTTTAATATACATTTATTCATATTGAGTTATTGCTAATCTAAATGTATTTTGCATATGAATCATAATCCCTCCTTATAGATGTGATATTATAGTATTAAAAATATGAAAAAAATTGATTTTATGTATTTAAATATGTTGTATTATGGTTCCTTTGAATCATTACTATGTTTGATTATTGGTGTGTTATAGTAGTCTATAGTAGATAGTGGTCTTTGATTCCTTGTCCATCCCCTAGTTTAAGTGTTGGTCTCGAAAAGTTTCATGTAGTGTGGTTCACAAGCCTCCTTTTCTACCTTACCTTTGCATCCTTATAATTTTATTTTAGTCCTAACCACCTTAGGTTAGATCCATCATAATTACACCTATCTCAATTATTTTCATATTTATCTATAGTTGACCCACATGTTGTAAACAAATTGATTCATTCATCATTATTCCACTAGTACGCTATTTATAAAACTAAATGCCTAGCAACCCGTGCCTTGGAATGAATTTAATTCATATACTCTGAAATGTTATAGGCTACTTCATAAATGTTTTTGGGGTGTGTATAAAATCCACATCAATTGTAACTTAATCTATCACTATAAGGATATATTGAACCTTTACATTTATTCCTTTGAAAAGAAATCACTTTAGCTACACTAGAAGCACTCAAAATATTAGCAAGGTCTACCTCAGACACTAACTTGTTATACACGCCTTTGGAAATCCATATAAAATTTAGTTCTGATAAGGTAGTTAAGAAAGGACCCCAAGCTCAATCATTATCTCCAGGTAGACAACCCCATCTTCCATTATTACTAATGGCCCTTCCCCAAGATCTAACTCTAACCTAGCTAACAAGATCTACCATCAACATTTTTAGGGTTGTGCATGATCTACCAAGAAAAATTGATAAATACATTCCTTCCTTTTCTCCCTTGGGAGCTAGATTGAGGAAGAACATATTAAGGCCTTAAAACTGCTTTAGGCATATTAAATGCAACCCATGAAGATGTGAAATGTAGACTATTTCCATTCACATTGAAAAATACATCTTATGATTGGCTCCTAATGTCTCATAAGGTTCCATGACCTCTTGGGAAGAAGTTTAAAACACCTTTTTGTCATAGTTTATTTGGCTCACTAGTGCAAGTGTTGTATAACAACACTTCTTAAGAATGAGAAGAGAACCAAATAAGCCAGTTTGATCCTTCAATGCTATATTCTCAAAGATGTATATCATACTTGATTCTTATTACAAACCTAATGAAGTGTTGGCTCTCAAAATGTAAAATAATTCCCTAGACTCTATGACTATTGTATTTTTATTCAAAGCTATTGGTATTGATTAATTACCATTAGATTACATTAAATCCATCAATACATATAAAAAATTGAAACCTCAACTACAATTATTGGTCCCACTCTATCTTGGTCCTACGTTTTCATCTTTCAACTTACTTCTAAATGCAAATCATAGTATTGTGTCCTAAAACCATAACTAAGTATAAGACCAATCACCTTTAACCCAAGTTCCATGCAATTAATATGTCAACTTCCTAAACAATTCTATTTGTAACCAACAAAAGTAGAACTAGTCTCTGATACTAGTTAATATTGATAATACACAGGGTACCAATTTTGATTCCACAATAATATAAAAGGAATCAATCCTAAGGATGGTATATAAATTAAGAAATGAATTTACAAACATGTATAAATGCATGCGTAACACTAGAGGATAGAATACCAATCAAAGCTTTAAATTCTAAAGTTAAAATAGACCTTTCAAAAAGTATGGGAATAACACATAGTATAATCCACCTAAAAATATGCCAAATATCAACATCATAGAAGTAAGCCTTCCAAATTGGTGTTAAGTTCATAATATTGCACAATATGTTGAGTTAGACTACATCATGTTTTTCATAGCCTTTGATATATTTTAGAAGGATATGGATAGGTAGGAAGGTTCTACACATCAAATAGAACCATCTTCCTTTACTAATCAAGGATATTCTAGTACAATAATTGTCTTTGAGACCTACGATCTTCCATTCCCATTGGATGATGAAAATGAATCAAAGGATAATATAAATGAGATATATATATTCTAGCATTTCTAAATAAAAAATTATAATCTAAGGATAAAATATACTCTTACTACTCCAACACCTATAAATAATAATTCTACCACTCCTCTATATTCTTGGACCAATAACTATCCACCTCTTGTAGGATAAATGAGCATTTGT
This sequence comes from Torreya grandis, assembly GCA_037957365.1. Lineage (NCBI taxonomy): Eukaryota > Viridiplantae > Streptophyta > Pinopsida > Cupressales > Taxaceae > Torreya > Torreya grandis. The sequence continues at coordinate 797,059 of JARHVA010006536.1, read as the reverse complement.
AGAGTGCATAACCCCAAGGCAGTGTTGAGCACAACATTATTGAGGACATCAATAAGATCAATACCAATATTACCCTACATGAACTAGCTCAAATCATGAATATATGGACTTATTACTCAAATTCCTAACTAGAATATCTTCTACATAATACAAATTTAAAGTAGTGCATGTAAACATGATGCTATTTAAAGATAAACCTAAAGTATTGGTATGATGATATCCTTGGTAGAATATGGCATGAATGAGGAAGAGAATAGATAATTTATGATTGAATAATAATATAAGGTGAGTGAGGAGGAAGATCTTGGTGAGGAAGATGAGCAGGCTAATCTATAAAAGTCCAAGTCTCTAATCTTGGGAAGTTTGTAGGAAGAAGAAATACTTGTTGGTGCCTTAGACCTAATAATCCTCACAGTGGATCAAAGTGAAAACATAAGTGACATATTTTATTCATTATTTTATTCCATTTCAATTATATGTACTTCAATAACATCTATTTCATTTGATTCATCTATTCTTTCAGTATCTACCCAAATAAGTACTCTTAAGAAGGTGGTCTATTTTGAAGACTTGTTATTTGTTTCTAGTTTTTATCCCAAAAATGCCACTAGTCTTAGGGAAAACCTTCATCTCAATTATAAATGTTTATGCCACAAAAATATAGTATATAGGAAGCCATATTTTTAGTTGAAAATACTCCTAACTTGGCCAAATTCATAGTTGAATTTAATCCATATTTGGAGCCCTCACTATGGTAGAGGATTACATACCCCTATTACAATTACCTATTAAAATAACTTCTCCATTATCACCTTATACATTGATTCCCTCCACTATAACTCCTATTATGACACCTTCACCCTCTTCCTTAGAAGACTTGAGTCCCTTAGTAGAATAAGGGGAATGCATTATTCGTAAATTAGTTAGTGAGATGCAGGGAAGGCAAGATGAGAGGCATAATTTAGTACTTACTAAATTACCAATATTATCTACCAAATATGATAGGTGAAGTGGTATTATATAAAAGGTGAGGAAGAGAAAGGATATAAATGAGGATACAAAAGAAGAAATTTAATTTTAATAGAGATAAAATCTATTTCTCTTAGCCAAGAAAGCTAAAAGGAATCTTAAGAATATACTAAATATTTATATAGTTTTGTTTATTCTAATAGGTAATACATGAAATAAATGTACAAAATTAAGGAGGAGGCACAATAGAGATTAATGTAGAACCAAATCATACACACCCGTCATGAAATTGTAGATAATGTACAAAGTGTAACTACTTAGCTGTATAATATTTTTATCAATATTCAAGTTTGTAGAAGAGTCTTCCAGTTAGAGAAGGTAAAGGTGCTTAAGTTGTAGCACTAGTTGAAGGAGTATGAAAAGATACTTACCCTTTTATTCTAGTGTTATAGGTGCAGTAATTTTAATTAGTTAAACTTAATGACTAGTCAGGATGTAGCATGGGCATGAAACTATGTGATTAATAAAAGAGATTATGCACTTGCATAGAATAATTATATAGATGCTCTATTGCTACATCTTGTGGAGAAGGAAAACCAAGCCTAATAAATTATGAAGGACATGAGGGTCACCAGAGTGATAAACTCTACAGTTGAATTGGTCAATAGGACAAATTTTGAGACCCTTATTAAAACAACAAACAACATTAATGAGGAGGTTAATGGAACAATATATAAAATGAATGATGAAATTTTTCAACTAATAAGTTTTTCTAAGGATAGAGTAATGAAATAAGAGGCCTTAAGAGCTGAGATTAAGATCTCAAAAGTAGAATGTATAAAGTTGATGGTTGAAACCATCAAGATTTTTAGGCTCTCTTTGCTCAATTTTTATGTTGTTAATATGGAGTTCAAAGATTCCCATGTATTTTTTGTTTAACTCGAGTAAGGATGAAGATTTAATATCAACAACCAAAATGCAACCAGCTATAAGTGCTACTACTTCAACACAAACTTTCTAATTTCTTGGATATGCAAGTATGCATCCTCTAGGTGGGCCCGTCTTGATCCCAAAAGGAATAACAATGGTTATTATAGTTCCTCCATATCTCACTCTATCATATTCTTCAGCTAGCATTTCCATATCAACATATTGACAAATATAAATATGTACTTGCATGTTTTAGTTAAGTTATAACTTTCATTCTGAATTTAAATTGTATGTAGATATTTTATTTTCATTGTAAAATTATATTTTGGGTTGACTACTATACATGCATTCTTTGCATCAGATTTTAATAGAATTCTTATTTTTGGATATTTATTTTTATACTTCACTTGAGAGATGAATCCTTCTGTGTCCCAATTTATTTGTACTTATATCCTCATATTCCAAGTGGAGGAGAATTTTGACTATTAAGATTAATTGGAAATTTTGAAAAGTTATTCAATTTAGTCTTGATGTGTAAAATCTATTCCTTCTCCAAACTTATGGATTGTGTAATAACTTATGTTATTTCAGTTTCTTTGTATTTTGGTTATCCATGAGTTATCTATTGGAACACAACCATCTACTAGGGATGAATCAATAGATTGATTAAAATTAGTCCTTTAATAATTTTAATACAAATTAAAATGTATATGTAGAGATCACACACACAAAAATAAACACAACACTTAGTGTTATTATGGAGCTACAACTCCAAATTACAAAATTGATTCAAAAATGAATCTAGTTCTATGTTACAAACTTGTTCTATAACTACTCATACTCTACACTTCCTCTCTCTTTCTCTCTGCCTCACTACCCCTCAATTTGAATTCATTCCACAATAGTGTGTATCCTAGATGACATATATATGTGCATTATATCTAGGTCTCACATCTTCTTTGTGTTCACACAGGTCATTAACACATCACACTCTATTCTTGGACTCAGTTAATATTTATTTAATGATAGGTTTATCACTTCTTGAATTCACACACCACCACCATAATTCTTTGTCTTTTACTACATTTAGCATATATCAGGCTATAGTTTTGATGCACATGTTATTACATAGTTTTGATCAATCACAATGATATATATATCATTATATGTGTCGTATAATACATCTTTCTTGAGTGTTCCATTGCTTGACAGTTGAGATGAAAAAATATTTAAATACTAACCATCTATCTTTATGTTTTCTACCATGCTCTAATGATCATATTTCAATTGTCTCAGATTTAAAACATAACTATTAGATCAAACTCTAAAAATCTCACACACTCCATTAGATATTTGTGAGCTTCTAAAATTTAATGTTACACATTTAAAACACGTATGTTTATATTTGATCTGAGCTCCCATGTGCCATTAGATATTCAACATTAGCACAAAAATTACCTCTATTTATCATTAAACATCGATCACTTAATCTCATATCATTGCTTCCTAATATTTTTGAACACATACGCACCATCAATATCTTAAAGTAGCTCAATATTTAACTTGTTATACATTAGACACTTTGACCTTTTTGAATCCATTAACTTTATTGATATTTATTACATGATCACATGCTCACTATTAGATACTCTAAAAAATTAATATGCTCATTAGATATTTATATGAAAATCTCTCATGAATGTGACACATGTCACTAACGCATTCACTCTCAGGGACCTTTGACATATTGACTTCAATACATGCCATTGGATGTACATCATGCAATTAAACACTAACCATTTCTCAAGCTCATATAAATTTTAAGTACTTAGGAAATACTAAAGTCTTTGATCACTACTCCAAGCTAGTAATCCCTAAATCGAAGGGGTTGGTTCCATAATTAGAAGGAGGGCTTAGTTTATAACTTAAGAAACCAATTACAACCTATATCCAACCAACATAAAAATAGAAATGCCTATGAATTCTATAACTAAAACCCATAGGGTATTATTGAGAAATCTCAATAATGGCTAAGATCTAAAATAAATCATTTGTGGGCTCATTTATTTTCATTTGAACTTGTAAACCATACATATGAAATGTACTTGAAAAACCCATAATGGATCTTCTATCAATTTCTCTTAAAATGGTCCAAAAATAGTATTTGTAAAAGCATGACAACTTTATATGATAATATTGTAATTTATACTATGCAATTGTAAAACATGTTCTTCTCTCCATCAAACCTTCCTGATCCTATGATATTAATGACATCCATGACAATCATATTGTTGATAATCTCCCCCTTTGTCATTGATGGAAAAATAAATTCTCTAATTTTTTAATACATGCTTTACTCATCCTCTGGCATTGACTGCAATTGCATTGGCTTTTGATGAACATGATCTAAAGCTATTCATACCAAAATTTCTCCCCCTTATGTCATGGAACATTTTCCTAAACACACTTTGAACACATGATTTGTTCCTTGTTTGATAAACATAAAGCTTTTATAGATATCATTTGCACTTTTTCTCCCCTTTGACATCAATAGCAAAGGGACTCCAACTTTCTCACTATTTATCCAAATTTTTCTCCCCCTTTATCTAATAAAGGAGTTTATCCAAGAATCTATAACCATCAACTCATTATAAATTTGAAAAATTATGCATACCTAATTTTCCATTTCTCTCTTCTTCCAAGGATTAATTTTTTTTATGTGATCCTCCCCTTGGACTCATTCCCTATTACTAAGTTCTAATGGTGTTATGTAGGAGAAGCCACTCCCAATTTCTACCTCAAATAATCAAATTATTCCTTGGGAAGAGGTTTGGTGAATATCTCTACAACTTGATCCTATGTTGGCACATATTCCATTATGACTTCTTGATCTACAACCTTTTCTCTTAAGAAGTGATACTTGATTGATATGTGTTTAGTTATGGAGTTCATCACTAGATTCTTTGATATGTTAACAACACTTGAATTATCAAAAAGAATAGAGATAGGTGATTTGTATTCTACCTTGATGTATTTAAGATTTTTCTTCATCCATAAGACTTGAGTGTAACATGCCACTACTACAACATACTCTACTTCAACTATAGAAAGAGTAACTAACTCTTTCTTTTTTGCTTAGACATGAAACAAGTTTGTTTCTAAGGAAACATTTACCACCACTAGTGCTTATTTTATCATCCACACTTCCTTCCTAATCAGCATCTATATGTGTTGTCAAATTAAAATATTTAACTTTGGGATACCATAGACCATAGTCAATTGTACTCTTGATATATCTAAATATTCTTTATACAGCATTGACATGTGATTCTTTGGGAGCGACTTGAAATCTTGAAACCATGCACACTGATTGCATGATATCCGATCTTGATGTAATTAAGTATAACATGCTACCTATCATTGATGTATACAAATTATGATTTTCATCAAGGGACTCATCTATTTTTCTCAACTTACAACCAGTTATCATGGGAGTACCTACTAGTTTATTGTCTCCCATTGAAAACTTCTTGAGCATTTCCTTAGCATACTTGGTTTAAGATATAAATATCCCTTCAATAGTTTGTGTTATCTATAGACCAAGGAGGAAATAAATTTATCTAAGCATAAACATATCAAACTCATTTTGCATTTGGGTAGTAAATTAATTTCACATTATGTTATTTCTACCACCAAAAATGATATCGAGTTTACATATACAACAACAATTAACATATGCTCACCTTCTAATTTGAAGTATTGATTTCTATCTTCACAACCTTTATTAAATCCTTGCTATTTTAGGTACTAGTCAAATATTTAATACCATACCCTAGGTGCCTATTTCATACCATGCAGAGCTTTCTTCATTCTACAAATAAGATTTTCTTCTTTTGACAACTAAAAACCTTCAGGTTGTTCTATGTAGACTTCCTCTTCTAGGTTCCCATTCAAGAAAGTAGATTGGACATGCATTTGATATAATTTAAATTTATTATAAACAAATAATGATAAAAACATTCTTATGGATTCCAATCTAGCAACTAGAGCACATGTTTCATAGAAATCTATGCCTTCAACTTGTACATAGCCTTTGAACACCATTATATCCTTATTCCTTATAATAGTTCCATCCTCATTGATTTTATTTCTAAATACCCACTTGTTACCTATTAAATTCTTGTTTTAAGGTTTTGGAACTAATTCCCAAGTTTTTTTATTCTTAATTTGGCTTAGTTATTCTTCCAAGGCTTTTAGCCAATTCTCATCCTTGCTAGCTTCAACATAGTTCTTAGGCTTAATTTCAGATATTAGATTAAAACTTACTCCTTGTTCATTGTAACTCTTCTCCTTATCTAAACACTTTCATTTTTATTATTAATGATATGCTCTATAGGATGATCCTTTTGAACAAATCTTGCAAGTACCTTTTCATTTATTTCCTCAAGATCTTCATTAGCTACTTCCTCTTCAGAATTTGATTCTTCTTTACATATTTCTCTATCAAGTTTAACATGTTTCAAACCTTCTTCAACCTTGAAATTGATACTCTCTACAATTTTTTGTAGTATTTTATTGTAGCATATGTAGGCTTTGTTTTAGGTGAAATAACATAGAAATATTCCTTCATCACATCTTGATTCAAGGCTTCCCAATTTATCTTCTTTTCTCCTAATGTAGCATTTTCTACCAAACACTCTACAATACTTAACAGAGGTAGGTCTTTCATACAATAGTTCATAAGGGGTTGTGTCACTATTTACCCTAGATTAAACTCTATCCAAGATATTCAATGCTGTTTGTACTTATCTCCAATATCCATCAGGTAACTTGGCCTCTTTTAACATTGTTATGACCATCTCCTTGACTGTTATGTTTTTTATTCAACAACTAAATTTTGATATGGAGTCCTTACTATAGAGTAATGCATTTTGATTCAATACTTATAATAGTATTGTATGAACTCATTTGAGGTGAATTTACCACCTCTATTAGATCTTAAACATTTTATTTCTCATCCAATCTCATTCTCTATGATGGCCTTAAAGATCTTGAATCTTTAAAATGCGTGAGACTTATCCTTTAAAAATGTTACCCATGTCATTATTGATTAATCATATATTAACAACATGAAGTAGCTTTCTATTTTGGATCTTCTTATCTTAGTAGGACCATAAAGATTAGTATGAACTAACTCTAAAGGCTTTGTAGTTGCACACTCCTTTGTTTGAAATCTTAGCCTTATTTGTTTTCCTTACTAATATTCCTTGCAAGTAGTGTCTGTAGGTTGGGTTATCTTAGGCATGTGTCTAACACACTTATTTGAGCTTAAGTTTACTAGGTTATCAAAGTTGACATGACCCATTCTTCTAACAGTTATTACCATTCACTTCACTAAGATTATAGATATTGATTTTAGTTCTTTTCCATTCTATGATTGATGTTCTAGATCTCCTTATATTATATCTTTATGCATTAAATGTGACCTTATATCCATTCTCACACATTTGGTTGACACTTATCAGATTGTGTTTCAATCCTTCAACATAAAATTCATCATGTGTAGGTAGTTTTTCATCTATATTCAAGGTTCCTTTACCACATATCTTTACTACAATATTGTCTCCCAAGCTAACATATCCTTCCTTAAATTTACTCAGTTTGATGAACTTGATCTTGTCACCAGTCATCTATTTTGATAAATTAGTATATGTTACCCATAAATTATGTTCCTTGACATGGAGTGTAGTTTGAACAATCATAGATTGTGCAGCTTTCTAATTTTTTTACTTTACAAACATCCTTAGATTTTTTGTTTGGATTATTTTTCCTTATTCAAAGACTAGTGAACTTTCATTCATACTGGGAGTCATGACTTTATTTTTAACTTTGATCATCTACCTTATGAACCTTTGTTCATACTGAGAGGCATGCCTTTATTTTTTAATTTGATTATCTACCTTTATCTTTTACATCTTCCTTGAGTTTGTAGAGATTGACTTATTGTTCTTATTTTCTCCTTCACCTTTATTCATATCAACAATGATTTTGTTTGTCTTTGTATCTCTGGAGGCATTTATGTAAGCTTTTTCTTTCTTTTCTCTTGATTCTCCTTCTACATTAAAGCTATCATATAAATTTGTAGATGTACTGGTTATGAGAAATTTCCCTTCTTCAAAACTAAGACTAGATTTATTTTTTGATGGCTTTTGAGAGTTGATCAATTCATCAATAATTTATGAACCTCTTTTCAGCTCAGACATTTGTCTATTTCTTCTTTAGCTTATTCAAGGTCTTTTCTCAAAGCCACTATTTTTTCTTCTAACTTCATGCATTCATTAGATTTAGATTTTAGTTCAAATTTGACTACATCCTCTATTTCTTTAGCCTCTTAAACTTGTGTCTTTAGGATAACTAATATCTAATTGTATTTTTAAATACTTTTGGATACTTTTTCAATATCCTTTTATGCCTACTTCTTCTTCTTTGAGTTCTCTTTTCTCAACTTTCAAATTTCATCTAGAGTACAAATGAGTTCACCCTCTAGATCAACTTCTCCTTCCTCTTATTCATCTATGTCTTCAACTTCTTCTTTCTTTTGATCCAAAAAAGCTAATTATAATGTCATGAATAGGAGTTCATTTGCCTTAGCCACAAAGGCATAATCGTGGTCATCATTTGAACTATTACTATCATCTAATGAATCACTATTTTCTCTTTTGTATAAGCCCATCTTATTTTTAAATTAAGTTCTTCTTCTTAGAGTAGTGAGGTTTCATATTTTTAATATCCTCTTCTTGCTCAAAATTATCCTTTTTGTTATAAGGGCATTTAGCATCAAAACATCCTACCTTACCACAATTAAAGAATTTAAAGGGTAACTTACCTTTATATTTTCTAGACCCTCTTCTTAATTTTCTGAGAAAGTTAGCTTCTTCTTCATCAGTCTCCTTAGATTTGGATGTAGGTGCTTCTGCTTTTACTTGTTTAGATTTTTTAAATGTAGCTCCTCTCTTGAAATTATATGCTTCTCTCATTCTCATCTCATAGGTTGTGAAGGTTCCATGAAACTCATCAACAATGAGTTTATCCATATCTCTTTCTTCCTTTAATATAGAGATTTTAGAGTTATACCTAGATGTTAGAGATATTAGGACCTTTTTGATAATGATCAAATATTTCATCTCTTCTCTAATGCCTTTTATTGTATTGACTATTTCATATACTCTGAAGATGTGGTCTGCAATTTTATATTATTTATTCATTTAAAGACTTTTAAACTTGTCTATGTATGTTCATCACTTGGCTTGATTTAGCTTATCATCACCTTCATATATGGTCTTCAAGTTGTTCCATACATCATGTGAAATTTTACAATGAATTATTTTAACAAAATTTGAGTTATACAATCCACAAAGGATAGCATTCTTTGACTTGAAATTGCTCTCATATGATTTCTTAGCATCCTAATCAATAGGAGTTGTATCAGGCATTTTATATCCATTTACAATAGATATAAATACATCAAACCCTAATAAAGATAAATATGCTTCCATTTTAATGCTCCAAAATGCATATTTTGATCCATCAAAGATAGTTTCTTTATTTAAGTAAGAGCCTTCTTGATTGGCCATTTTTTATCACTGTCCAAGATATACCTGAGTTAATTAAGCTTATCCAAAGGAACCAACACTCTAATGCCAATTGTTAGAACACAACTATCTACTGAGAGAGTGGGTAAATCAATAAATTGATTAAAATTGGTCCTTTAATACTTTTAATGCAAATTAAAAAGTATATGTAGAGTTCACACACACAAATAAACACAAAATTTAGCGTACATGGAAAACCTAGTATGGGAAAAACCATGATGAGAGTAGCTACAAGAACCTCCTATTTTAATCCAACCTCATAATAAAAACCTCACTAGTTACAATGTATAAGGGCACTGACCCTAAGGATACACTAATCCATTGATTTAAGAGCACCTAATATAATGAAACACCTACTCCTTAAATGAGCACCAACTCAGCTCTTCTGATGGCACCTACCAATCAGATCTATTATGGAGCTACAACTCTAGATTATAAAATTGATTCAAAAATGAATCTAGTTCTATGTCAGTCTGTATGTCTACACATCCTCCCTCTTTATCTCTACCTCTCTACCCATCAATTCAACTTAATTCCACACTAGTGTGTATCCTATATGACACACACATAGATGTGTGTGTGTGTGTGCGCACGCGCCATGCATGCATTATATCTAGGTCTCATATCTTCTCTATGTTCACACTTTGTTGTTAACACATCATGCTCTATTACGGAATAATGGATGCATTTTAAACTTATCATTAAATAAATATGAACTGAGTCCATGAATAGAGTATGATGTGATTTGATGATCATCCTTTAATTGTCTCAACTTTGAGATGCATCTATTAGATCAAACTCTTAGATGCTCATGTGTTATATTAGATTTTTGTGAGCTTCTCAACTTAAACATTTTAAATTTAAAATGCATCCATTGATTTTCTATCCAAGATCTTACATGTCATTATATATTCAAAAGTATCATGGACTTTAACACTATTTATTTCTAAACATTTATTACTTGATCTCATCTCATTTCTTCTTGATACTTTAGGACACATATGCACCATTGATCTCCTCAAAATAGCTCAGTCTTTAACTCATTATACATCAAACACTTTGACCTATTTAACTCCATACACTGTTGATATTCATTTCATGATCACACACTCACCATTAGATCATCTGAAAGATTGATATGCTCATTATATCTTTGTCTGTCAAGCTCCCATGAATGTGGCACATGTCACTAGTGCATTCACTCTCTAGTATGTTTGAAATATTGATTTTTTTGTACATTATTGGATCTACATCATGCTATTAAGCATTAACCATGGATCAATCTTGAAAAAATCTAAATTCAAGGACTTAGGAAATATTAGAGTCTTTGATCATTAATCTAAGCCAATAATTACTAGGTCAAAGGGGTCACTTGTACAGTGATGAGGAAGACTTAGGTTATAACTTAAGTGATTGGTTCCCTCTTATATCTAGGCAACATAAAAATATAAATGCCTATGAATAACTAGAAATGCCTATGAATGCCATAGGTTTTTACTTATAAACCCTACTAATGGCCGAGAGCTAAAATAAATATTATTTTGGAACATTTCTCTCATCTAAACCTTTGGATAATACATATGAGATTTACCTAAAAAACCCATAATGGATATTCTATCAATTTCTCTAAAAATGGTCTAGAAAAAATCTCTATAAAATCATGACAAATTTATATGATAATATTGTAACTTATACTATGAAATTTTTAAATATGTTCTTCTCTCCATCAAACCTACCTAATCCTTTGACATCAATGACATCCATAATGACAACTATCTCTATTTTGACATCAATGAAAATCATATTGCCAACATTATCTTTTAATATATAATTATTCATATTGATCTATTATTGATCTGAATGTCTTTTCCATATGAATCATAATCCCCCCTTATAGATGTGTTATTGGAGTCTTATAAAAACAAACACCTTTGATTTTATGTGTTTAAGTATGTTTTATTATGGTTCCATTGATTCATAATTATGTTTTATTATTATTTTACTATAGTAGCCTATATCATAGATTAGTCCTTGATTCCTTGTCCAACCCCCAGTTCATGTGCTGGTCTAGAAATGTTTTATCTAGTGTGGTCTATACACCTCCTTTTATATGATAAATTTCCATCTTTTTGAGTTTATTTTGGTCCTACCCAACTCAGGTTAGATCCATCACTAGTCCACCTATCTCAATTAGATTTAAATTCATCAATAATTGACCCATCCATGGCAAACAAATTACATTACTTTTCATAATTCCACTAATAGGTTATTTACAAAACCAAATACCCAACAAATTGTGCCTTAGATTGAATTTCATTAATATACATTAAAACATTAGACGCTACATTATAAAGGTTTATATGGTGTGCATAAAATATGCATCAATAATTATCATGCCATTATATTGATTTGAACCTAACAATCATCATCCTTTTTATAGTAACTTATAATTTTGTTGGATTGAATATAACACATTGATATCATACCCCATCATTGTACCAACCTAATCATACTAGCTCAAGTCTTATATATCTATTTTCTCAAAGGTATACTCAATCTAGCTTCTAATCAGTATTCACCTAAAGGAAATCTTAGTCTATCATCTACCTATTCAAATAGTCTATCCATATGGAACATTTCACTCATGCATAAAAATTAAAGATTAGACAAGTATCAAACTAGACCTATCATATCCTAAGGAATTTTGGTGAGAAACCTTTGGATCATGAAGACAACCTTAGTGATATGCATACATTGGGAGGTGATGAAGACAACCAAAATTATTTCTTAATTAATGACGAGAATAAATCCCAATTCAAATTAATTAATTATATATATATATATATAAATAGATAGATAGATAGATAGATAGATAGTAAAAGACAGTTAATATTAGCATGCCTCATTTATATAGGGATAAAGATACCACCTAACTTCAACCAATACCTTTTATATAACCTTGTTTGCATTCTTACATGTCATAATACCACTCACAATTATAATCCTTAAACTGATAACCAAGAAGTCTATGACCAAGAAACTGATGATGAGAAAGAAGAGGATGATGGATGACACTCTCCCAAAACTATAGATGTTAACCTAGTCAAGGTCAACAAATGGAAATCCATTGTGAATAAATAATCTAAGGATGACTACAATGGAGCCGTGTTGGACCATTTAAATAAAATCACCTATAAAATAAATTCTCTCACTTCTAAAATATTTTATGAAGCACATAAGCCTCACTCACTTAAGAACCATGTCAACACTACTTTATCACATACCCATTAGGCCCAACAAAAGACTAAACACAAGCCATCATCCACGTCAAATACCTTGTATAATCCTACATTCACCTATGAGTAACAAGACATGAAAGAGGATCTCCAAAACATTTAAATAAAATCACATGCTAAGAAATATAAATTCAAATAAGTTTTCTCCTCCCCTTTAGATATGATCATCCTTCATGTTATTTTCCATCCTCACTCTGATCCTCCTAAGTTTGACAATTATAAAGGAAAGGGTGATCCAAGGTAATTCACAAGGAATTATTTATGTCATATATTTTATTCCCTTATAATGATGTCTACATGCTTTAGTTGTTTCCTAGAAGTCTTGGTGGACCAGCTCTAGAATGGTTCATGAAAATACCTAAAGGGCCCATCACCTCATTTGAGGATTTGACTGGGAAATTTTAAAAAAATTTCTCCTACAACATTGAATAAGTGATTAATATATTATACTTATATAATGATAAGAAAAACAATGCATAAATCCTATCATTATTCATTAAATGGTAGTGAATCCTTGATATTTGGTTCCCTTACTCAATCCCTAGGAATGAACTAATGAATATATTAATCAAAAATCTCAACCTAAAATTGTCTTATCAATTGAAATTACATTTTTCTACCACATTTGATGAGACTATGGAAAAGGGGATCTAGATTGAAAAGGCCCTAATTAACAAAGTGGTAATCAAAATCTATTCTAAGAATTATCATATTTAAAATAACACCCCTTCTAAAATACCAACATTCTTTAATAAGAATAATAATGTTTTAGGAGATGGCATAACTAACACGAAGCATGTCTAGATAATTCAATGTCCTAATTCCTCTTTAAAATCATAGAATACATCAAGAATTATTGTACCTATATTTAGGATAAAGAATAATATATGGAAGGAACATTATACAAATCTATGTGATTATTTGGAAACCATATTAAAGAAACTCATAACTAAAAATATTATCACTTTACCATAAATCAAACATCTTGATGAAAGTAAGCCACATCTCGACTAGTTTAAAGAAGATGAATATTTCCATTATCACTATTTCAAGGGATATGAGACTAAAATATGTATGTAGCTAAGGAATTATATTCAATATATAATTTAGAACGGTGAGATAGAATTTGAAGTTGAAGAACCATCTTCCTATTCTAATAATCAACAATTGGTTATATACTAAGATCCTTTCTCTAAGCATGATAAAAAAAGACATAAAGGTATGCCAAGGGACCAAGGTAAATTGTCTTCCTCTAAACATACTTAACTACCACAAAAATCTCTATCTATATAATCACTATGTCTCCACCATTAATATTAGGGCTACGACACTTGAAGAGACTGTAGTAACACAACATCCAATAATCAAATTCAAAGGGGCTTTTTTTTACTATGCTTACACTACTCTTCTTGGAAATATTATTTTACTTGGTCCACCTTCTAAATCCACATATCAAATGGATCCTCATAAACTCAATGTCTTTAAAAATTCCTCGGTAACTCCTCAAGGAAACTATGACATTATCTAATAGTTTGAGAAGATTCAAACATATATATCAATCATGGACCTCATCAAATACTCTTTTGTCCATTTTTATATCATTATTAATATCCTTCATGAGTTAAAAGTTCCCATAGACATTAATAAAAATTAGTTTCAAGCCCATGTAAGCCACTTATCATCTTCATACTAAATCATATCCAATCCCTAGGGCATGCCACCAATTATCCCTAATCACAAGTACCCCCATATATAAAGGTATCTATCACAAATCACAATATCCCATGAGTAATTATATATAGATGATCAACATTGAATATTTTTAACATAAATTTAATCAATAAATCAAGATATTATAAATCAACACTTGGGATCCAACTTATTATAATCAAGGTTTATGATGATAATGAGAGACAGTTGGTTGGAAACATATACCTTCCTATCATTATGTGACCTATTTTACATTAAAAAATTATCCATGTGGTCAAATTTTACATATCTTATAACATCCTCTTGGGTTTTCCTTGGATCCATGAGATGCAATTTGTCCATTCCACTATGGATTTAGGGGTTGAAATTCACTATTCTAAGTGATTTAAAATTATTTCACAATTACAAGGCCATGGATGTGCTTGATCAAAATATATATTATCCTAACACTAAAACTTCCCCTTATAATCCCATGTCTAAGAAATACATCCATCTTTATGACTTTCCATACATGTATTCCAATGTACCTACATCTACTCATATCAAAATCATTTACAAGGGATGTGGAGGGTATGAATACCTACATCCACTCAAATAAAATTCATTTACAAGGGATGTGGAGGGTATGGATACTAAACATTAAATGTTTATAATCTCCCATTTTCACCTTGAAACTATAGGTCCCCTACCATAAAAGAGAAATACCTGATTTTTTATTAGTTTAGACCCACATCATTTTTAAAATTATGACTATTTTTATAAGATCAACCCTAAAGATTAAATGATTCCTAGTTGATAGATGAGGATTTTTATTCCTATTTACAAGATCCAAAATACCCTAAGGAAAAAAAATGTGTAATAAATTGAATTACAAAGTCAAAGGGCTTAGTCGTTAGGAACAAGGCATTTTGTATCTAGTCTGTACCAAGTATCATATGGTATGTCATAGATTGGGATATAAACCACCAAGTTGAGACCCTTATTAATTTCATATTCAACACCTCCTTAGTATTTAAGTAATCTAAACCCAATTAATATGATGAAATAAGGTCCATCCATAGATATTTATAGGATATTTCTTTCAACAATTTTTTTTCGAATATCTCTATTGATACAATCAATTAATATTTTATTCATAACCTTGATGGATTTGATTTATCTCTATATGTTTTTCCTATGGTGACCCTTAGTTACACTCTCATGAATTTTAAGGATTCTTTCCTTCACATTGAAGTTGAGTCTCATAATAGCCTCTATGAGGATCATGCTACCCAAACTTAATCCCCTTCACCTTAGTTACTCATTGATCCTTCCTTCCCTTGGATAGTATACCCATCACACTCCCTAAGAGAGATAAACATGAAAATTCTTTTTTTCCCATAGAAATATATCATGTGCCAAACCTATAAGGATCCATGATAATATTCAAACAATCAATCATAATGATCAAGTCAAATATTATCTTCCAATAATTTAAATTCAAAAAGTGTCAAAAAATCATCTAAATCAAAAGAAAAGTAAAATGTCATATTAATTTGGTGAAACCTTTCACAAGGAAAAAAGGGTAGTCAAATTAAATCATATTAGCAAGTCAAAAGGACTCCAAAAATACTATCAATATATCTAACAACATGTCAAGTGATCAGATGAAAGAGAAAAAAAATTCAAGAGTCTTGAATCCCTTAAAATATCTTATTGTATGTCACAAATTAAAAATTACATAACAAGCATATACAATGGCACAAGCAACTACTATTCCCCACCCTCAGTCACCCATCAACTATTACATCTCATATCATCTTCTAAAATCCACATTTCATAAGGAATCATCATCCCTTGTAAAGGCTACAAAGAGACCTTAGTGGAGATCTCCAGAGAGATCAAAATCAAGATCCAAGAAAGGAAATGATAGTTCTCTAGGATTAGCCTCATTAAGAAATCAACACTATTAACATCAAAATATCATATTTTCTCAAGATGAGAAGATCTTAATATTAGGGTTCTATATTTACACCCTAGCTAAGGAGGGGATTGTTTAGATATTCTGACTCAAATATAGTCCAACATGGGATTGATCCTAGATTGTGGGTATCCTAAAAGTGGATCATACCCTTATAGAAGGCCAACATCCTTATGGGTCTATCGCCTGCACTATACCTAAACTATCACCTACTTGGAAAAGGGAGAGATAATTAACAAAACTTATAAAATAATGTTAAAAAGTGGTGATGCACCAATGATTTCATCACTCCAACTCACAAAAAACACATTATAAGACACTTTTTAGACCAAATAACATCAATCTCACATAAATATTTATGAACAAATCATTAATCAGTTACTATATTAGCAAGAGAGGGAAAATATCCACTTTAAAACTAGATAATAAATTGTAGATTGCACTTATAATGACCTATGAAAATATTAAGCCTTTCTTGAAGGTGATAAAAACTTAGACATAAGTGAATAACATGCATTCACTTAATTATAGTGAATTAATTAATAGAACACACTTCAATCTAGCTTTAAAAACATGGAATTTAGTCTTTATTACATCATCATAGTACAAATTTTGGTAGAGTCTATTCATTAAAAAAAGAGAGATAGATGATTTATTTTAAGGCTTTAAAGCTTGCATTTAAGAAAAAAATAGAGAGAAAGAGAAGTATGCATTGGAAAAGGACCAAATAATTCTAATGGAGCACCAATTTGAGGATTTTATTGAGTCAAGATATTATCAAAAAGGCACAATTTCAAAGGCCTTTCAAAATAACTTAGTGCTCCAGATCCTTATGCAACCACTAGGTCTTCATCTTAGGAATCCATGCCACCTCTACCTGATCTATTTACAAGGGTCACATATTGGAATTAGAAGGGATGTACCACATCTACATTAGGTGGCCATTTGAACCTAAAAATGTGAACCATGATGAGGTGGGACATAGGTCTACTATATGCAAAAACCAATCTTAGACCATTAGTTTTCCCACACTCACTAGTATATCCTCAACTTCTGTATTAGACCCAAAGGATATATTTGACCTATATAGAGCTTTACCGATGATGCTTGGTTTTTAAACTATGGCCTTGGTTTAACTCTACTTCACATTCCATCTTATCTCTTCTAAATATACTTTGCCTGGGTCCAAAATAACCTCTTTAACTTTTTTTTTAAATGTCCTAAGTTCACTCAAGCTTATTGATTTTCTATTTCCAACTCAGATTATCTACATCATGCTCAACTATCTTTATGTTCATTGGTTCCACAAATCCTTTTAACTTATTGACTCCACTCACACTGTTAGATATAGATGTACAAATGTACATAAGTCTTTAATATTCTACCAATAACCACTAAATTTCGACACTTTTCCTCTTTGTATTCATCATCAAGATCCTCTTACCCTTTTTGACTTGTCTCATTCTATTGATCTTGATGTGCACAAATGCTTGTGATTCATTGATTTTCTACCAACTAAATGTTCGTATGACACTAGTCTTTAACTCATTAACTCCTTAGATTTTATGACTAGTTTAACTCATGTGCACAATCTGATCTTGATGTAAAATTTCATGTGCACCATATATCTCCCTAGTCCCACTTTCCTATCAGTTCTTATGCTCTGTCGGATCTTGTCTTGATTATTTTGCACCTTTAGATTATGTCCAACTTGTATTTATTTAAAAGTTTTAACTAAGGGACATTTTGACATGGTTGAATAAGCATAGATCACTAGAATCGATGTGTCAGTATGAGGGCTCCCACATACCATTATATCTCAACCAACATCAAACCTTTTAAGGACCTTTAGAATACAAATGACTGCTTGCCTTGATTAAAATTGACATTTACGCTAACATCATTTAACGTCCACATGAACATATTTTACATTCCAAACATCATCAAATTTAGTTTCATTGGGTTTCCATAGTATATTTATTTTGAATTTCATGCAAATATCATTCATTATTTGATTAAATTTGATAATTTATATCTTGAAGTGTTGGAATCATGGAGGGGGCTGAATTTTCTAGAGATGTTCTTGAAACTGAAAGGGATGAACCCTTTTGATCTACCAGTCCTAATATCCTTCTAAGAAAAAATGTAAAATGATCAAGTTGACTAATCTATTCATTCTCACATAACATCTTGATGAAGGTATAGTTCATTTGGCTATGGGAAATTTAGAAAAATTTAACTCAGGAGCCAACTTTGAACATGCACAACTTCTATCATGCTTTGGTGGATGATCTAAAACATATTGTGTAGAAACTAGGGACCAAGATAGATAAACCCATGTGATCACCTTTTCCTAATACTACCATATTACAAGATATGGCCTCTACAAATTTCCTATTTAGACTTTCTTTTATCTCCACTAAATTCTTGGACTAGGCAAAATTTGGTATGTAGACAAAAATTGGTCAATATCTTTGGTGACATGGATGGGTAGCATGCCTAATATGATTGAGAACTCAAATGATATACATAACTCTTGGATCATTATAGATAATACATGGACAATTACATGACTACAAAACAACCTCTTGACTTGCAAAGATAGAAAAAATCCCAACAACTTGGAAAAAACAAACTAAAAGGGAACCCAACCAAAAAAATAAAGGAAACTAAAATAATGAATGATTTTTCAATAAATAATCACTTATTTAGAAAAAAATACAAGGTAAAATATCTTACATGTTATAAAACACTTGGATAAAAATAAGAAAAACTAATTATGTATAGGTGACTTATCATTCCTTAATAGCAGTGTTTGAGATATATCCTATTGACTAGGATAGGAAGTTCTTCACCATTCATCCTTGTGAGATATAAAGTGTTGTGGGATTTTAAAATAGAAACTATATATGTTCAACTCCTTAGATAATCAAATTTTGTTTGTTTTTATATCTTGGATCTATCCTCATCCCACTTGAGGACCAATTCTCCTTCTTGGAAACTTCTTGAAGAAGTTCCTTTGTCAAAAGATCTCTTCGTCATTTCTTGATGGGCCTCCATAGCCAATATGGCCTGATGCCTTATCTCCTCTAGATCCATGAACTTAGTATATCTTATTTACATTAGCTTAGTCTCCAAATATCAAGTTGATGCATTAATTCTAAAGCAGAGAATTCAAGAGAAATAGGCATTCTTTCTTCCTTAACGTATACTAGTTTATAAGGAGAATTCAAAATTGATCTTTTATAGGTGATCATTTTAGCCCAAAAATTTGACTACAATTTGAGTTGCCATGATATCTAATTAACTTATACAATCCTCCTAATTATATTCAAAAAAATATTGTTGGTAGACTCAGTAAGGCCATTGCCTTGTGGATAATAGTTTGGTGAGGTACTAAGAAAAATACTATGTTGAACTACCCACTATCTAATCTTATATCTTACAAAATCCATAGAATTATCATAAATTATAGTTTAAGGGACCCTAAATCACATAATTAAACCTTCATATAAGTTTAAAACATTGGTTTCATTAGATCCTTTTAATGTTACTACCTCTATCGATCTAGTAAAATAATCTATGGCAGTTAGGATCCACTTGTGTCCCATGCTTGATGGGGGTTTGATAACACCAATAAATTCCAATACCCATTGGGAAAAGGGTTGATTAACTGAAATTATTTGGAGAGGTAAGGCTACAAGTCTCACTTTTCCAACAAACATGGCACACTGTCTACATTTCCTGATCCATGCATGGAAATTACTAAATAAACTTATCAATTAATACCCACCTCTCATGATCTTGTGAGTTGTAGTTATTGTTGAGTAATGTCCTCCACCATTTCCATCATGGAATTACTCAATTAACTTCTATTTTTGACCTGGTTCTATGCATTTTATCAATATACCATTGATATCCTTTTTAAATAATACATTATCAATAAGGAGAAAAGGAGTCTATTGTAATCTTAAATATCTCCTCTTAGGAGTTACATGAGAAGCATAAATAACATCTTGTAGTATCTTACCATATCTTAAAACTAGATAGAAGTTGAGGAATGATTACTTAAAATTTATTAATCATTTGACACAATAGCCTATTCATTAGGCTCATACAATTCTTGTGTTAGGTGTTCATAGAGTCCTTTGCCTCTAAATAGCTTTGTGACTTTGATCTCAATATCATATTCCATGACCTTGGTTATCCAACCAGCTCTTTTATCACTAATATTTTTGTTTAAAATAAAGTCTTTGATACTTATAATTTCAACCATCAATTTTATCCTATTATTGGGTGGAAAGTACCTAAAAGTTTTAACAGACCTTATAACTAAAAGAATGGGTTTCTCAAAAAAAGAATACCTTATTTCATATTCTTCTAAGCCTTGATTAAAAAATGCTATTGGCTACTCTAAAGTCTCTTTATTATTTTTCATGAGAAGATTTGATATTGTGTCAAGGTTACCATAAATCTTTTGTGAGATCAAGGTTCAAGAGTGTAGGAGCACTAGCTATAGCTTTCTTGATTTCGTTAAAAAATTTCATTCCTTCCTTAGACCAGCTAAAACTCTAACCTTTCTATCACATGGAAGTAAGTGGCCTAGCTAAAGTAGAAAGTTTGAAATGTATATCCTTATTAATTTAATCTTGACTATAATTATTTTCAATGATTTCTTATGCTTAGGCAATGATAGTGAAATAATTTAGTATATCCTATCAAGGTCTATGCTTGTACCTTTATTTGAAATGACATGTCAAAGAATCCTACCTTCATGAACATAGAAAACATAGTTTTTTAGGTTCAAAGACACTCCAAATTCTTTGCACATTTTAAACACCCATTTGAGATGAATCATATGATCATTTTTTTTCTTAGAGAATATGGTTATGTCATCCAGATAAACAAGAATAATCTTGTTGAGGAGACATTGAAATGCCATGTCCATAGCTTCTAAAAAGTGGCTCTAGCATTAGATAAACTAGAAGGCATCTTTCTAAATGAAAATGTCCCCCACTTTGTGGTGAAGGCTATTTTGTAAATTTATTTTTCTTTGACCAAAATTTAGTTATATCCATTGTAACCATTTTATAAAGAGAACCTTTTTGAACCTACAACTAGCTATAAAATATGTTCCATTGATGGAAATGGATAGTGATCTTTGAAAGAGGCTTTGTTTAAGTCACACAATTTAACACATAACCTTATTTCACCATTATTTTTCCATACTAGAATAAGGTTTTCTATCCAAGTTGAGTACTTAATTGGAAATGTTATGGTTGACTCAATGAGTTTATGCAGTTTAGCTCTCATTAGATGTTTAAGATTTGGATTTATTAGCCTTTGCCTTTATCTGATTGGCCTAGTCACATCTTTTAACTCAATGACATATTGATCTCGACTTGGAACAAAAGCTTTAAGGTCATTATATTTCCATGCAAAGACATTTGTAAAATTTTAACATAACATAATAAAATATTATTTCTCTGACGATGTGCAAACTTTAACTATCTTCAAATTTTTTCTAGTTGTAATATCTAAATTTGCGTTGTGCTCTTACTTGGTTGATAAAGAAAAATTTTCTTTTATTAATTCATTATATTTAATAAATATATTTTCTAGGGTGACCATTCTTTTAGGTAACTTGTTTGTCTTTAATTTCACAACCTAATCATTATACTATTGTAAATGCTTATCTTGGTTCCTTGAGGAGAATTCAGCTTCCAATTTTAAGAATCTTACAATCTAACTATCATTTTAAAATACTTACCAATTATCATGGTTATCTATGAAAAAAGGTCTCACAACTACCTTGATGTGTGACTAGACTTTGTCTATTTTTATATTATTTGGAATACTGAATTGTGATCCAATAGCAGCCAAGCTATTTGCATGCTTTTTCTAATTTATTATTATAGATTGAATATTGAAGGATTTAAAGTCTTAAACTAGGTCCCATACTCTATGACTATAAGACTTAAGTAGTGGGTTATTCCATATATTAATTCTCCTTACTTGGTGAACTACTAGTTCACTATCTCCAAAGACTTGTAAGGAACTAACCTTCATCATTCTTGCCAATTGCAAACCATGCACTAGTGATTTATATTTAGTGACATTACTGGAACAAAAAAATTGAAACATGAGAGAACATAAATACCTTTTATTAGATGGAGAAATTAACATCTTTCTAGCTCTAATGCCATGTTTTTTCCTAGATCCATCAAAATATAACTGCCACAGTCCATCACTAAGCCTCTCATCTTTCATTAATATTGGAATTGGTGCATAATTTTCATGAATATAATAGAAACCAAGTCATTGTTCTTCAATTAAATTTTAGGGATCATTATCACATAAATCAGAGGCCCATTCATTAATTAAAATATCTAGGATTCCATCTAGAGGTGATTCAGATTCAACCTCATTATTTTATAACACCTTGTCTGAGATGACACAATTAGTGTTCACCATGCTTGGCATATATTTCTAAAAATGAAATATTTCAATAGGTTTAGAAATTATTTTCACCTTAGTGACATACCTAGTTCTAAAAACTATATAGGTCCAATCAATTGACAAATATCCTCCACTTTTTGAAGTAAAATCTCTTGACAAACACATGGCAAAAAAGGGAGGTAGGTCCACTACAACTACATCTTATTGAATAATATCATTTGGGAAAGTATGCAATGTTAAATTTAGGTATTTTATCATTCCTAATGTTTTTTTATTGATCCATATAATTGTAATACACCTTTGGTATTTGGCTCATAGACAATACCAAGTTTGTCTATAATTTGTTTGGGCATGAAAGTGCTACTAGCTCCACTATCTACCATACAATTATGTACTAAATAGTCACCTACTATAAAAAGAGGGATAAAAGGGAGGGGTTTTTATTGACATTATATTGGATTTATATACTTTTTTCATGTTATGTATTTGTTGATCATGTTGCTTGATTTATTGGTCTGAATTGGCCAAGATAGCCTCTTTTTTCTCAGTTATTTATTTAGATACTTTGAGATCCAAAATTTATTGAATCAGCATGTCCTTTTGCCTTGGGATGGAAATGGAATAACACATTTTAACACTAAATTTTTATTTCTTCATTTGATCAATACTGTTAAAATATGTTTCACTAACCTTTTGCTACAACTTCTAAGCCACTAGTTATTCTCTAGTTAGGGGGATTTGGGGAATTTTCACTGTCTCTATGCAATGAATTTTTTTTCTATAGGAATAAAAAATTGATATTTGAAATTATTTGACAAAAAATTCGGAACACTATAAGTATTTATCACATCCTAAGCTTCTTCAAATGCTCTTCTTTTAGTTCTAGTCATAGCTACCACTTGTCCATTTGTGTTACTAGTTTCACCAACTTGGTTGAACATAATGTGATCATCCAAATGCCAATTATCATTAATATCATTAGGCTTCTGATATAATTCCTACAGTATTATATTAATCTTGATACTTAATATGCTTGATGTTTCACATTATTTTGGCCAATATACACTTATTTACCTTCAACTTGATTTCTAGATTTAAACTAATTTTGGTCAACTCTTATTATGATCCATACATCAACTTCTAAGTCTTATTTACTCATTTATTCTATTCACAATATTCTTAATGATTATTTAAATGATCTATCTAAATTTTAATATTGTTTATCTAACTAAGAAATAGATTCATCTAATAGCTTCTACTTATCTCTGCCCAAATTTTAACAACTACCCTCACACTATTCATTAAGAATATTTTATTCCCTTCATCTAACATGTATTTCTATGGACTGCATTTGGTATAAGATCAAAAAATGTACTTACTTATACTCAGGTTACTTCAATAATACATATAATTCTATATCCCACACTTTGATGTCATATAATTGTAATCCCATCGAAACTATTTTATAAGATAATAATAAATCATCAATTCCATTGATTTATGACACATCATCAAAAGAATAACTCACTATAAATAGATCAAACCTTAATATACATATACATGCATAGCCACTAACTTTAGGAAAGACAATTAAAATTTTATGTGTATGGATTAAATTCTATGTTTTGGATTGTCATTACATAAATACCATGAGCGTAGCAGACTAACTATGGCACAATTTAATTGGCAAGTATTTCTATAAACAAAAACCATTGATAGATATTTATTTCAAATTATTATATATTTTTAATTATTCCTTACATACTCACATATCCATTCCAAAATTTCTTCCTGTGGTTTACTTCTCTATGTAAATTTGTCTTTGTAATCTTCTACTCAATCTTTCTATTACCTGATACCATGGATATCTACAAAACTAAAAAAAATTATTGTTCCACATAAAACTAGTAAAGAAAGCTCATCAAATCTCTTCTATGTTCACATAATATCTTATCGATAGCATTCTATAATTATAACAATATAAATAATTTTTATCACATGCAACCATTCTGTTTATCTCAACTATTTCAACTCAATCAAAATAGCGTTCTATTTTAATCAAGGATTTCAATAGATTCAGAAAACCCCCTGCACTTTCAATAGACTACAACTATGAATTTATCTCCATGTTTAGATAAGACATATATATAATGTATATGTAATGTGCTCATGTTTTTGTCTTTTATTCAAACTTGGTTACATGTATTTTTCTATAAACTTTTCATATAGTCATACTATAAAGGTCTCAACGCATATATATATATCTCTTCTTAAGCAATTCACAATGATACATAAAAGGTGGAAAATGAACCTTTTATCATAATATTTTATTATTTATCCCATCCTTATAAACTTCCCTTATTCTTTACCAAACTTGATTTTCTTCTTAAATATTAACATTTCCAAATCCACATGGAACCTTCTTTTATCATGTTGTGCACTTGAAATAGAATTTCAAAACTTCTATAAATTAGTAACATGAATCATAATTAGATAATTAAAATTTTGCACATACATAGTTGTGAATTCCATCACAAATTATAAATATGATTCTTTTATTGACCAATCTCACCATACATATCCTTAATTCTACAAACTATCATTTATCCATGGGTCTAAAGTTCTTTATTCCTCCATTCGTACCCATATTTTCTACTCTTATTCTCTAATCTGCCAACCACTCACCACCTCACATAAAAAAATTACATGTTTTTGCTCTATATATCTATCTATTCACTTTATTTAGGCTTTTATGCCTCATTTTTATCCTTATCATATGCTATGGAGATTATCAAGTCTTGATTGAGGTTTAAACATATTCTTTATTTTGTCATCAAGACCACAATTTTCTCCTTTTATCTTTAAAAAACTCGCCTTGTTTATCCCTCCACATTGGAGAAGATTATAGAGGGAATTTAATATGGGTTTACATAAATTATAAGGGAATTTCAAATAAAATAAAACCCTATACAAATATTCCAAATATTCAAATTTGACTTTTGGAGGAAAACTCCAAATCATTTTATATTAACCTACGACAAGACTAGTGAAGCATTTATTGATTCTTATTATTTCTCCAAACCTTATAAGACACCTATTTATCATATAAAAATAAAAACTATGATATTTACATCATTAATATAAACAATATCATGATACTCCTGCATTAGACTTCCCTGGTAGAAAATATTTGAGCTCCTACTCAAATGAAGATTGTGGTCCTTTCTTTCACTTCTTCTAATTCTTTTGGGTTTTTTCTTCCTCGATTATTCTTGTTTGAAGGTCTTGGAGATAACTCCCAAGTTTTGTTCTTTCCAATTTGGCTCAATTCTTCTTCCATGGCTTTTAGTCAATTATCATCCTTGCTAGCTTATGTAAAACTTCATCTCTTCTTCTTTGAAACCTCTTCATGCAAAACTAATTAAATAGTTAGTTTCAAAAACATGAGGCACTGTTGCCTCTCCACTAGCATCTTCTCCACTTAAGAGCTTCTTTAGATCCATGTCTGCTTCTTTGATAACCTCTTCATCACCTATGAGTCTAAAATATTTTGATTCCATCATGATTTGTGCCAAATCATGTCTTCTTCTTTACTGAATTCTGCCATGTCTTTGATTCAAAGTTGATTTGTCTTCAACTTGTGTTACTTGAAACAATTCTTCCTGCTACCTATTAGATTTCATAAGAACTTTAATGGGTGATTCACACATGAAATCATTGTTCATTAACCTATCTATAAATTCAATTATTTTCTCATACAAAATATCTTCTTATAAATTTATAATTTCACTATCAAATACAATATTACAAGGAATTTTTTGAAAACATTGAACTTATTCTGATGCTCCTTTTTTTCACATTCAATGAGACCATACATAGCTTCAATTTATTATTCATCTCTTTGATTCAATTCAACTTCATTCATGCCTTAAATGAGGCATTTATCTTCTTCTCCAAGCATTCTCCTTTTTCTAGATAACAAATTTCTACATCACCACATATAGTAGTCCAATCAGTATTTTCTTCAATATAAGCATTATGTTCATGCTTGTCTCTTTCCATGATTTTAGATTTTATGTCCTCAATATGGGCTTCTCCTTCATCTTCCTTTGTACCTGAATACACAAATGATAATAAAAGATCAAATTCAAAACCATGAGGCTTGTTCTCCTATTGATTGTCCTCCTTGATTTGTTTGCCTATCATTCTCAACTATCTTCTCAATTACAGATTCTTGTATCCTTCTTATTTTTTCAAAAATATCTCTAAGAGGCCACTATATTTTCTTCTTAACTCTTATAGAAAATATAATTCTTAGTCTAATCCATACATCAACTTCTAAGTCTACTTTGCTCATTTAATTTTGTTCACAATATTCCCAATGATTATTTAAATGATCCATCCAACTTATAATACTATTTATCTAATTAAGAAATAGATTCATTTATTAGCTTCTACTTATCTCTACCCAAATTTTAACAACCACCCTCACACTATTCATTAAGAATCTTTTATTTCCTATGTCTAACACATATTTCAATGGACTACATTTGGTATAACATCAATGAATACACTTCCTTAAACCTAGGTTACTTCAATAATACATAGAATTATATATCCCAAGCTTGGATGTTGTATAATTATAATCCCATTGAAAAAAATTTATAGGATACTAATAAATCATCAATTATATTGATTGATGGCATGTCATCAGAAGAATAACATGCTAGAAATAGCTTATACCTTAATATACATATACATGCATAGCCAATAACTTTAGGAAATATAATTACAATGTTATGTGTATGGATTAAATTCTATGTTCTAGATTGTTGTTATATAACTGCCATGAACACAACAAACACGCTATGGCATAATTTAATTAGTAAGTGTTTATATAAATAAAAACTAGTGATAGCTACTTATTTCAAATTATTATATATTTGTTATTATTCTTTACATACTCACATATCCATTCCATAATTTCTTCCTATGGTTTACTTCTCTTTGTAAATTTTTCTCTATAATCTTCTACTCAATCTTTCTAGTACCTACTACCACATATATCTTTAAAACTAATATTGTTTTACTGCTCCACATAAAATTAGTCAAAAAAACTCACTAAATCTCTTCTATATTCATAGAATATCTTATTAATAGCATTCTATAATTGTAGAAATATACATAATTTTTATCACATGCAACCTATCTTTTTATCTTAGCTATTTCAGCTCAATCAAAACTAAATTCTATTTCAATCAAGGATTTCAATGGATTTAGAAAACCCCCTACACTTTCAATAGACTAAAAATATGCATTTATCTCCATGTTTAGATAAGACATATATATAATGTATATGTGATGTGCTCATGTTTCTTTCTTTTCTACAAACGTGGTTGCATGCATTTTTCTATAAACTTTTCATATAGTTATAATATAAAGGTCTTCACTCACACACACACACACACACACACACACACACACACACACACACACACACACATATCCTCTTAAGCAATTCACAATCATACATAAAAGGTGAATAATGAAACTTTTATCATCATATTTTATTATTGATCCCAGCCTTAGAAACTTCCCTTATTCTTTACCAGACCTGATTTTCTTCTTAGATCTTAACATTTCCAAAACCACATGGAACCTTCTTTTATCATGTTGTGCACTTAAAATAGAATTTCAAAACTTTTATAAATTAGCAACATGAATCATAGTCAAATAATTAATATTATGGACTTATAAAGTTGAGAATTCCATCACAAATTAAAACTATGCTTCTTTTATTGACCAACCTCCACATACATATCCTCAATTATGCAAACTATCATATATGTATGGGACTAAATGCCTTTATTCCTCCTCCATTCATACTCATCTTTTCTACTCCTATTCTCTAATCTACCAACCACTCACCACCTCCCCTAAAAAGCTTACATGCTTTTGCTCTATATATCTATATATTCACATTATTTAGCCTCTTATGGCACATTTTTCTCTTTCTCATATGGTATGGAGACTATCAAGTCTTGATTAGGGTTTAAAAATAGTCTTTGTTATGTCATCAAGACCACAATTTTCTCCTTTTATCTTTAATAAACTCACCTTATTTATCCCTCTACACTGGAGAGGATTCTAGAGTGAATTTAAGATGGGTTTGCATAAATTAAAAGGTAATTACAAATATTATGGATCCCTATACAAATAATCCAAATATTCAAATTTGACTTTTGGAGAAAAACTCCAAATCATTTTATATTAACGTATGACAAGACTAGTGAAGCATTCAATGCTTATTATTGTTTTTTCCAACCTTCTAAGACACCACTTTATCATAGATAAATATGAACTATGATATTTACATCATGAATATAAACATCTTGATGCTCTTGCATCAGCTTCCCTGGAGCTTGTTGAGCTTCTCCTTAGATTTCCATATTCATGTCTTGATATTGACCACCTTTAAGAGGGAACTTTTCTTGTGTCATTTGTGGTATGGTAATCTCTTGGGATACCAAAGATTTATTCTAAATGTTATTTATATTGGAAGTATGCCAACCTAGATCTTGCATTAAGTTATTTTGGGGAACAATAGCTTTTGAGTTTGAAGGCACATTGGGATCAAGGGTTGTATATGGCTAAGTTTGGGTTATATCTCCTTGATTTTGATAAGGTTTTAAATTGTCCTTGAAATACTGATAGGTACTCTAGTTTTATTATTGATAATTTCTACCTTGGTACTATTGTCTCTTGAGTGAAACAATTTCATTTCTAAAATCTTGTAACATGCTTTTCAAATCACCAATCTGACTAGATTGATTAGGAGGGGTTACAACTTGGACTTTTGGAGATGTAATAGGGGATATAGATGGAATTTTAGGAACTTGAGGGGGATGAATAGGTTTTAATTCAATAAAAAAGGGTAGTAGAGGCCTTGGAGCAAGTTTACCATCTTTAATCAAGTTTTTCTCTACTATGATAATAATCTCATAGGCATTTGACAAGTTATTACCACCCATGGACTATATCATGACACTTATATCAAAATTAATGGCCTTAATAAAGTACAAAAATGCATACTCTAGGGCTGGTGTAACCAATGCAAGGATCCTAATCCATGTCTTTTGGAATATGAGGTTAAATTTTGACATAAATTCATGGGGGTACCTTTTTATGGTAGTCAATTATTCAATCAAAGATAGATGATCAAACTTTTATTCAAATTAGTTAATTAAAGTTACACCTAACTCATCCCAAGTAGAAATGGAGGTCAAAGGAAGATTCCTATACCATTGAAATGATTTTCCCTTAAAAGAGGCAACAATTAATCTGATAGCCATAATATCTTGAGTAACATTATGAATAGAACATAGATTGGTAATATCTTGGGTATGCTCAATAGTAATAGTTTTATCCCATTATCTAGAGAATAAAGGGATACCTTTTAGAGTAGACACAAGAATGTCATCATATTGGGCCAAATTTAGGGGACTAACCATGTTAAATGGGATAAACACTTGACTCCTAATAACCATTTGGGCAAAAGGGATTTGACTTATGGGGACAATAGATTGGACTAAAACAATAGATTAAATAGAAGATACATGTTTCTTTGGAGGATAAGGCCTTTTGGTATTGAATCTTGATATTTTATAAGAATTAGGAAGCAATTCTATATGTTCAAAATAAGTACCTTTACTTGATGTTCTTATTGTAACCTTTGGCATGAAATCATTTCTTGAAAGATGATATGAGCTCTACAACCTAAAGGATCTTCAGTGTTTGATGGTGGTATATCTCTCTTACTATTTCAAATCTTTCTTCACAATCTTCAAACTTAAATTATACCAAAGAAATATGGTGTCCCATCGGACGTGCCAAAACTATTAGGGTTCTATATTTTCACCCTAGCTGAGGAGGGGATTGTTCAGATCTTCCTACTCAAATATAGTTCAAGATGGGGTTAATCCTAGCTTGTGGGTATCTTAAAAGTGGATCAGACCTTTGGAGAATGTTGGCTTCCTTATGGGTCTATTAGCTGCACTAAACCTAAACTATCTCCTTGGAAAAGGGAGAGAGTTAACAAAAATTACAAAATCATGTAAAAAAGTGGTGATGCACCAATTATTTGATCACTCTAGCTCACATAAAACACACTATAAGACACTTTTCAAACCAAATAACATCAATCTAACATAAAAAATTTAGAACAAGGCATTAATCAGTTACCAGATTAGAAAGAGAGGTAAAATATCCACTTTCAAACTAAACAATAAACTATAGATTGTGCTTATAATGACTTGTGAGAATATTAAGCCTTTCCTAAAGGTGATAAAAACTTAGACATAAGTGAGTAATATACATTCACTTAACTATAGTGCATGAATTCATAGGACACACTTCAATCTGGCTTAGAAAATGATGGAATTTAATCTTTATTGTATCAAAAAGCTGTCACAGTATAGATTTTGGTAGAGTCTAATCATACCAAAAAGAGGGATAGATGATTTATTTTAAGGATTAGAATCCTTCATTTTTAGGAGAGAGAGAGAGAGAGAGAGAGAGAGAGAGAGAGAGAGAGAGAGAGAGAGAGGGAGGGACAGAGAGAGAGAGATAACTATTCATTGGAAAAGGGCTAACTACTTCTGTTGGATTAGTACCAATTTGAGGATGCTGCTAAGTTAGGATCTTATCAAGAAGGAACAATTACAAAGACTTGAAAAATAATTTAATGCTTCATAATCCTTATGTAACCACTAGGTCTTCATCTCAATAATCCATGCCAACTCTACCTGATCTATTTACAAGGGTGACATCTTGAAATTAGCAAGAATGTTCCACATCTGCATTAGGTGGCCATCTGAACCTAAAAATATGAACCATGATGAGGCAAGACACAAGTCCACTATATGAAAAAACCAATCTTAGACCATTAGTTTTCACACATTCAGTGGTCTGTCCTCAAATTATGATTAGACCCAAAGGATTTATTTCACTTATAAGGAGCTTTGTTGATGATGCTTGGTTTTTGAACTGTGGCATTGGTTCAACTCCAGTTCACCTTATATCTTATATATTCTACATTTTATTTACCTAGGTCCAAAATAATCTCTTTAAATTTCATTGAAAATGTCCCAATTTCACTCTTACTTATTGGCTATCGATTTCTAACTCAAACTATCTACATCATGCTCAACTCTCTTTATGTTCATTAGTTCCATAAATCCTTTTAACTTATTGACTCCACTTATGCCGTTAGATTTGTATGTATGAATGTACGTGAGTCTTTGATATTCTACTAGGATCCATTGACTTTGGACACTTGTCTTCTTTGTATTTATCATCAAGATCCTCTAACTCTTTTTGTCTTATCTCGATCCATCATGCACACAGATGCCCATGATCCATTGATTTTCTTCCAATTGAATACACTTTTGCCACTTGGACTTGACTCATTAGATCTTTGGATTCACTAACCTATTTGACTCATGTGCACCATTCAATATTGATATACAAGTTTACACACACCAAAAATCTCCTTGGTCCCACTTTCCTTATCAATTCTTGCACTCCATCAGATCTTGGCTTGATTATTTTATATTGTTGGATTATGTCTAACTTGTAGATCTTTAATGACTTTAATTGGGGGACCTTTTGACTTGGTTGACTCAGTGTATATTGTTATAACTTATGTGTCAGTATGAGGGCTTCCATGGATCGTTAGATCTCAACTAACTTCAAACCTTTTAAACATAAATAGCTACTTGCCTTGCCTAAAATTGACATTTGTGATAACATCATTTGACATCGATGCAAATATATTTTTCATTCCAAAGATCATCAAATTTAATTTCATATGGATTTCCATAGTTTCTTTATTTTGACTCTCAGACAACTACCATTTATTATTTGATCAATTTTGACAATTTATATCTTGAAGAGAAGGAATCATGGAGGGGCCTAATTCGCTATAGATATTCTTGAGATTGAAAGGGATGATCCCAATTGATCCACTAGTCCTGAGATCCTTTTGATTAAAGATATAAAATTTATAATTTTATTGATCTATTCATTCTTGCATGATGCCCTA
Source organism: Torreya grandis (assembly GCA_037957365.1). Lineage (NCBI taxonomy): Eukaryota > Viridiplantae > Streptophyta > Pinopsida > Cupressales > Taxaceae > Torreya > Torreya grandis. The sequence goes on along the minus strand of JARHVA010006536.1, from coordinate 763,981 downwards.
ACGATGATCAATTTCATTTGGCTAAGTATGGAAAAGTTAATGAAATCTAACTGACAATCCAACTTTGAACATGTAAAAATTCTACCATGCTTTTCTAAATGACCTAAAACTTAGTACATAGTAACTATGGACCAAGATGGATAAACCCATGTGATCACATTTTCTTGAGACTACTACATATGTGATGTATGGCCTCTACAAATTGCCTATTTAGATTTTCTTCTATTTCCACTAAATTCTTGGACTAGGCAAAATTTGGTATGTAGACAAAAGTTGGTTAACATTTACCAAATCCTAATACTTTACATTGTTTTACATAGTATTATATAAAAAAACTTCATTAAATGGTGAAAATGAGGTTTATGGTGCCTTGGATAAGCACAATGATGAAATATAGTATTTAACATCACTTGTGATAATCTTTAACTATAAGAACATCATTTACCTCAAATACTTGAGGGAATGTCTTCAATTTCATTTACCCACTCCATTCATCCCATGCCTCATCAGCTTTTTATTGACCTTGGTCCTGAAGTTATATATATAGAACACTTTTGGGGAAGAATATGTAGAATATGTAACAAATTCTCGATAAAATTAAATTTAGCAAGTCAATAGTTGCAGAAGTAAAAATACCCTTAGCATATAGAGCCTCATTTCCTTCCCCTTGTCACTTTTTCCTTGTCACCCTATCAAATAATCACTAGTAAATTCTTCATGTTTTGGTTACTCCATATGGATTTCATATTTTATTCATAAATGATCCACATATGCATAAAATACTTACACATTTCACTCACCCTTTCACCCATATTGAGTTACCTACATCACTCTTCTCTTCATCATCCTCACATTTTCATGTTTCTCATCATTATTGAACATATCATTATATTGTCACCATTATCAACCTAAGGAAAATGAAGCAATGACATGGGAAATCAGAATCATTAGTTGGTCACCCTCTTCTTATGTTGGAAACACTTAGTACATATCATCTTTCCTGTATACTAAAGGTTTATATACTTTTCCATGTATCGTAAATGACACTCAGTACTCATTTTATGATTTATTTTATCATAACTTTACACATTTTATCACAACATCCTCATGACCACATAAATTTCATGGTGTGTACTTCCTATTACAACATTAAAAAAGGATTGTTTAGACACATATGGATCAATACTTCCCCACATCACCTATTTATCTATTGTACCCTATCATCTACCCTTTTTCAATACAATGTCAACCCTTGTATAATTTAATATCCCTTATCTCCCATCATCTAACTCTAATATCATCTAACTAACATGACCCATATCCCATAATCATATCATCTATATTAACCACATCACATATATCTCATCACATTCATGGGATGACATAAAACACATGAAGGATGATCAATGTGGTCTCATAAACATATAGATAATAATCAACATAAAACATGAATCATATTTATTTTACATCCATAACCATAT
>JARHVA010006536.1:737500-757500 GCA_037957365.1 Torreya grandis | reverse complement strand
ATCAAAATCTTTGGTAGCCATGACATAGTTAATGACTTAACCCCACAATAACCTCTCCCTATTAGCTTGTATAAAAAAATGATTGCCTTGTTGAATGCCCTATCCTTAACTAACATGAAAAATAATCTTTTCAAGATGATATCACTCTACTAACATGTCATGTCATCCTTTTATATAATAATTTGTCATCATAAAATCCTTGAATTCTTTGTCCTCTCTCCACCCTCACTAGATACCTTTATAAGGTATCCATTTAATCTAGTCAGATCTTAACTCATAAATCTCATGCCTGTATAAGGTTAAGTCACATGTATGACCTCTGTAATCCCCCATTATTTTATCCCATCCATAGAATATATGATCATATGGTGATTTCACATGCAGTGTCCCCACTATTCAATCTATCACCATGTTCTCCAAGACCATACTTATAGAAACATAATGGATCTAATACAAACACCACCTCTGTATGTATCCATGTGCATGTTTTAGTATGGCTATGCAAGGACTATTAGCCCCTAAGTGAATATCTGATGATGCTTAACCATATCTACCATCATGTAACTGAGTCTAATGGTAAAGTATCCCTCACTCTTATTAGGTAATCTAGCCATAACAATACATGCCATCTAAACATATTTTGATGGTGATATAACTGATCAATGTCCAACCATACTTGGTATATCCAGACTTGCACATGACCTATCAACCACATTACTATCATAATCTATAAACTAGACTACCAATATAACCTAACACCCCTAATTAGGATCCTTTAAATCTTTGAAACATCTTCAAGTGTGATCATCATCAAACTAGTGGGTAGTTATAAAGTTTTGGTCTTACTATACTAGTGCTCTACTAATGCATTGATCAAGGATTTATCTATTCTAATAAATGGTATTCAAGCCAAGTAATATAATCAACCATATCTAGTACACTAAACCCTAAATAATCTAAAGTGTTAATATCCATAATTTATATCATATGTCAACCACATGAGTCAATTAGTGATAGATCCTCCTACACCAAATCAATAAATGAATTCATTAGTTTGTTCCCTTTTACTAACTTATCCATAATCCATATAACTTACATTGACTTACCTTCATCAAATCACTAACTCTCTAAAAAAAATTTAGTTGTTATCCATCCATCATACTAAAAAATTGAATTCTTCAAAGCACAAGTTTATTCTTATTGAGCCCAAATCCACATATTTATTTACATGTCATCACTAGTGAACTCATCTCTTATAAATGAAAATTTGTGTTTCCCTATCAAACCTACATTTTCATAGATGCAATTTCATCTATTATTCCCTAATAAAACTATAGATTACCTTCACAAAATTGAGGTTCCATTTCCCAAACCTTTAACCCTAGGTGAAATTTTATGCCTTACGTGTTATCACACTTTCCTAACCTAACCCTAATAAACTCATAGTTCCCTTTGGCTAACCTAAATTTTGTAGTAGCAAAGTCACAACTCACTAAATGTGATTTCATCATTTTTACTAAAATGTGATAATAAATTCCAACCAAAGCATTAAATATAAATACTAAAGGTACCTACCCGATCTCTATGGTCATTAAGACATTGATACTCGTATACTTGCTTACTCTATTTTTGATCATGATGGACTCCAAACATCCCTCTTAAGGATAAAAACATAAAATATAAGCAAGGTTAAATTCATAATTACTTGAATTTACTCCTCCCATACATATGTACCCCCTAGTATCTCCACTTCATTCATCATTCCTATTTCATCCAGTTCATGTTCTATTTTATATGTTTTCATCCTAATTAAGCTCACAATAACTTCATTGTCCTTCTTACCTACATCACTACCATCATTAACCTTGTCTTAACATGTCATTATCATCTTTTCATAAAATTTTACTTCCAAACTTCTAGTTTTGGGAGAATTATATTGTCATAAGGTTTGTTAAGACTATTAAGGTAGCACTTAGACACTTAATGTGCCTAAGGATAATTAGGTCACCCTCATCATTTCATCCATGCTAGCCATTGATCATTTTATTCCATTATTTTTTCACCATATCTTGGCATTTTGTAACCACTTATCATATGATTTGAGTCACACTAGTTGACTCATCATCTTCAAAATCCTCATTTTTCATGTTACAACTCTCCTAACATGAGTCATTACCTAGATACATCTATAATTAGACACTCCCATCAACACTTATCAAACACCTAATTTTTGACTAAAACTCTCCTTGGCATGTGTCCTTTTGATATACATGTCAAATCTTGTGGCCCGAACATCATTTTTCCTATTACTCTTCCTAGCATGCATCCATACCTAATATACATCTAAATATTGTGGCCCATCATCCTCTTTTCCTTGTACCTCTTCCTAACATTCATCCTCTTCTAGGACATATATAAATATTCAATCCCATCATCATTTTTTTCATAACTCTCCCTAGCATGTGTCCTTTCTAGGGATACATCTAAAAAATTTTGCCCATCATCCCTTTTGTCTTTCATCTCTCCCTATCATGCACCCTTTCCAAGGATATGTTTAATACTTGTGTTCAATCATCTAATCCAAGCCTATAAATATCTTAGCATGCATCCTTACATGAGATACATCTAAATATAATAGCCTCTCATCACTCTTTTATCAAGGTTTATTTATATTTTGGGCACATCTAAAACCATGACCTCATCACTTTGCACTCATTCACTTATGCCTATGTCAAGGGCATTGTCTATTGGTGACTCATTACTCAGGCCCATTTTATCTATTATTTTATATCTTTCATACTAGCACATCCTTATCATATCCATTTATACATCATACCCCTCATTTCCTTTCGAGTGATCATTTGTCTCATTTTTATCTACATGCCCCCTTGATGGGGCATCGTCTGTCCTAAAACTTGATAACTTTCATGACATCTTTCTTCTTTGAAAGGCCATTGCTTTATTTTGATTAAATTTTCCTTTCAAAGAGGGGCAAATTGTATACATCTAGTTATGTTCACTTCTTCATCATGTCCTATATCATAGAACATCACACTAATTCTATACATTAATCTTACTAGATTAATTATTCTCCCAAACATTATATTATCACCCACTTTTCGTCACTAGCCTAATAATATCCTACATTCCACAACTATTTACTAGTAATACCCCTTTCCACATGCCAATTAATCATCCTATTATACACTTATTAAGTTAATAACACTCCCTTATAATATTTTTAGAATTTTAAATTCTAATTTCACCTACCTCATCAACCTGTGCTATGAATCCCTCCTCTAATCACCCATTAAATATGCTTAATTAATCCTAATGGTATATAGAATTCCCTAATGCACTTAGATCCCCACACTTCCTCTTTAGGCATTTTTCAAAAAATGTTGAATTCCTTGGATTATTAAATAAATCTCCTTCCCCTAGGAATTTTTAATTCCTTGAATATTCTCCACATTTTATTTGAATCCAACTTGGATCAAATATAACCCTCTATTCCTCTCACCATCTTATATTTAACCACCATCTTCCATGCACAATCCATGATCAAAATTTTAATGTTCTCTTGCTGTTAAATTTCCTTATCAATCTCCATTATTATCATAGTCTTTGAGCCAATCTATTTCAATTTAACATTCAAAATATCAATTTTAATTATCTTTTATCAAATTGGGTCACATCATATGCATTTAGAGGTATATTAATTATAAATTTTAGGTATAACTATTTTATTTCAACTTTTTTTTTTATTCTCTTTGCCTACCTTTGTTAATAAGGTATTTAAGTAAGTTTGGAATTAATTTTTCATGTTATTATAACTTGCATTTTAATTCTTATTATTAGTTTTACATAATACACTACATACATTTAAAAAACATTTATGGTTTTTCAGTGAGTTAGGTAAGAATGCAGTATTGGATATATTATTAATCATTTTCACAATCTATTTACTTTTTAAATTATTGAAATTTTTATATTCATCACAAAAATTTAAAAATATAAGTTGAAAACTATATTATCTTATAACATTATAAAAAAGTATTCAAAAAATAACAAATGGTGATAAATACATTTTGGGGGTGCATAGATGGCTATTTACTATGTTTTTCTATATAAAAATATTACCTTTTTAAATTTCAATTGTTTGACCTAGTCATACTTGACCATTTTAAAGATAAATGAGTTGATTAGAAACTAAACTAAAAACTTTATAATCCATGTGCTTATAAAATTTTAATTTTTTTAATATAGGCATCTCAAATATTCCATAAAATTTGAGGTTTCTAATTTTTATGAAAAAAGATTATGTTTAAAACCCCATTTTGGCTACCCAACTCCATACATTTACACATATTCTTTTTCTCTATTACAAGAATGTGATTTATATCATGCATGTACTTGGGTCATATATTAGAGAGCATTCTAGATAATTTTATTATGATCATCATTTATATATTTGCAAGAGTAAAAACTTACTATTATGGTGTGCTATTTTTAAACATTATTATGGGGTAAGTGCACAAAGTTGAAGGAATATTTTATGGGAAATTTAGCATAATATGTATGTGGTATTTCATAACATGTATATGTTATAATAATAACACATACACATTATTTTAATTCATCTTATATGTTTATCTAAATATAATTTGTACACACTATAACATGTATGCATTATTATCTACATAAATTTGAAATTACAAAAGTGCATTGATTTAAAATATTAAATTACCAAAGAATGTATGTGTTATAATTCATACATGTAATAACACACATGAATTATATTCTAGTAAAGTCATGAAGGAGTTAAATGCAAGAGGGTGATTAATTAGAATATGGGAGGAGGTGGTTTACTAAAATAAATGTTATCATTTATATTATTATATTTATACTCCTTATATACTTTAAATTTATTTTAGTGAATATAATAAATTAGGGTAATTAAACATATAATATATTTGGTCTCATAGATACATGCCTTACGATGTAGAAGATATTTTTTCAAAATCTAATCTGGTCAATACTTAGGCATTTTTGGGGTTTTAGTATTAAACCTACAGATTTCATGGCATAACCTTTGTAATTGATGTCTAGTTTCAATAAACATATAGTCATTTTTTAGGTTTTTGTGCCTTTTACATTACTTTATAGCATTTCTAGGAGTTTTTCATTTGTCAAAATTCATGTTTACAAGTCAATGCACACCCAACCACTCTTTTATTCCAATTACTTATGACTAGGTCATATATAGGTAAAAGGTGACAAAACAACACTATAATCATTAATGACTAGAGTAAATAGGAAAAGTTTAGGCCACATTTATGTTTGGTCACCCTAATTAAATTTTAATTCATGACAAAGTAGTTTGCACATGGAAATATAGGTTACATTGGTGACTGGCCCATGCACATCTGACCACCCTTTCATGTCGATTTTAGTTGTGATTAGGTCCTTTATGGACCAAAAATGACTAGAAAAAACCATTTATGCTTATGATCAAGGTAAACAAAAAAAATTGGGCACATTTGTATACAACCACCCTCTTTATATTCAAATTTAAAAAATAAATGTGTGATTGTGGAAAATTAAGTCTAATCATCAACATTTCACATTCTAAAACCAATTTATGTTGATTTTACTTGTTATTAGCTCCATTATTCCCAAAAATTAGACAACAACACCATATCCATTAGTGACCAAGGAAATGTAAACAATTTATTATACTTGTATGTGTAATCACCCTAATTCACTTTGAATTAAAACCAAAGTGGTGTGATTTGGGAAACATAAGTCACATTGATGCCATATGTACACCAAATGACCAATTTGTGTTAATTTTAATTTTTCATCATCCCTCCCTCATCTGTAATCACATCATACTCATCCCTCATCATCCCTAATCACCCCCTCCTCATTCATCATCATCCCTAATCATTCCCTGATTAACCCTCACCATCCCTCATCATATATAATCACTTCCTCATCATCCCTAATAACTCCCTCATTAATGTTCATCATCCCTCATCATCCTTAATCACTACCTCATCATCTTAAATCATTCCCTCCTCATCCTTCATCATCCTTAATTAATATGTATTTGTCCTTCATTATCCCTAATAACTCCCTCATTAACCCTTATCATCCCTAATCACTCCCTTATTGACCCTCTTTGTCCTTAATCATATATAATCATTCCCTCATCATCCCTAATCACTCCTTCATTGACCCTCACTATCCATCATCATCCCTAATCACTCACTCATTATCCCTCATCATCAATATTCACTCCCTTTTCATCCCTAATTACTCCCTCATTAACCCTCACCATCCTTCATCATCACTAATCACTCCCTAATTATCCTTCATCATCCATAATGACTCCCTCTTCATCCATCCTCATCCCTAATAACTCCCTCCAATACCTTGATGGGAGGTGCATTGACTTTACCTAATAATATGTCTTTATCCCTTATTATCCCTAATCACTCCATCATTAACCCTTATCATCCTTAATCACTCCCTTGTTGACCCTCATTATCCTTAGTCATATCTAAACATTCCCTCATCATCCCTAATCACTCCCTCCTCATCCCTAATTACTCCCTCATTAAACCTCACCATCCCTCATCATTTTTAATCACTCCCTCATCATCCCTACTCACTCCCTCCTCATCCCTCCTCATCCCTAATAACTCCCTCCAATACCTTTATGGTAGGTATAGTGGCTTTCTACTTGTGCCTAATTAGATTCTATTCAAATTATAAATTTTACTCACTGAACTAAGGCTTAAATAAAATCTTATTTCACTAAAAATAAGGAAGATATCTTTTGATTATCTAATTGCATTTGGAGATATATATGGCACTCCACACCCAAATCATGGTGAGAGTGTATATCCATAGACCCAAAAAAAAAAATAGGTAGGAAATAAAAAAGGGTGGGATGAAATTATATTAATTACATATATATATTGGGATTTGGGCATATAATAATTATAATTTCAGAGTTGAGAATCCCAATTTATATCTATACAAATAGGGGTGACTAGAGAATAGTTGACAATTTGAATGCCAACCCCATAGATAAGTTCTCATTTTTTATATATGACATTCAAAGTATATCCATAATAGAATGGATTGTCTGATATATAGATAGGTGGCTATTAATTATGTAGACTATGCTCCAATCATATGGTTTATAGATTGTGTTTCCCAACACAACTCAATTTATATCCAACCTAATATATACACAACCTAATTTATGAATGGAAGGAATGTAATATGCCTTCATCTAGTGTATCAGGGATGAGTTACTTATATATTAGGTATGGATCAATGGTTCCTAAAGGAAAATTTTGGGCCCTACCATACTCAAAGTTTTCCTCAATTCAAAATATAATATATCAAAGAATAGCATAGGGATGGGGCCCCTACCATAGATATATGGGAGGCACCATTCTAAAGGTCCTACCTCAATTTCAAAATTTTCCTACCTCATAAGGCAATGGAAATTTTTCATACCTAATTCATCTATGCCAAGGATTAAGGAAATAGAATATTTCTTTCCTAATATCATTATTGTTGATGCAGTGGATTACACCTGAGGCAAGAGGCCGAGCTCCTACCTTCCACATGTAACAATGGAAACTCCCCTCTCACCTGTGGGATCGGCGAAGCTAGAGGGAAGAGTCTCTAGATAAGGGCTACCTCCCTTTGATGTATCCTTTAGGCCCTAGTTTCTCCTACTGCTAACAAATAAAATGGAAAAGGGGGGGATGAAAAGAGAGAGAGTGATGCTGAAAATAGAACCTAAGCCTAACAAATGAAAAGGTGATACACCAAAAAAATTGACCCGCCTAGCCTGAATATACTTTTTTAACCAAAAGTAAGCACCCATACACTTCATCTGAAGTGGGAAGCTCTCCTGAAATAGTTAGCTAGGGGCCCATGGAAATACAAGGAGGAAGAAACTACCAGAGGTGTCCTTAGACACACTTATGGCAGCCTATTCATAGGCACCTACACTCCCTTGTAGACACTTCTAGTAGACCTAAAGAAAGGAGACTTCACAATGCACTGGACATACTATAATTAATTTGTGAAAATCATGAAAGACAATGACTTAACACAAAAGAAGAAAATAGACATATACTTTAAAGTGCAAGTCCAGATAGAGGTAAAATGCTAAGTCCTGATTCAAGGTAAAAACTGGCAGAGCTCTGCCCTATAAGCCCAAGAGATTTTTGGGCAGAGTTTTGCCTTAAGGATAAGAGAGTGGATCCTTCTCAAATGAGAAATATTACAATATATAGAGAAAAGGGAAGAGAACTTGGCACCTTTTTGGGAAAGATTTTGGCACTCCTTTTGCAAGTTGGCCCATGTGTGCTCTAAGCCTTGGGAAGAGGGAGTCATTTGATTGTCAGTTCCTACTTTGACTTTGGAATTCCACATTAATGTGAAAACATGGCCACACCTCTTTTTTTCAAATAGACTACTCTTTTCAAGACATTTGTGTGGCTTGTCTGCTTATAAATGCAAATTGGAAGAAAAATAGGCTGTGCCATTTGGTGACCATCTGGCAATAACTCACCTCCTCTTTGCCACTTGAACTGATTTATCTCTTTTTACACCCTATCTTCTTCCTACTTTGTCTCTTTTTGGCTCCTTTGGCCCTCAGGGCTATCTTCTAGCAGGTCACTGCATTCTTTAGGCTCTTTTCATGGTTGGCGCTCAGGCAATTCAAAAGGAAACAGCTATTTCACTGTCTTAAAATTGACATATATTCACTTTACATCACTTTAAAATAATGGCTAATCTATCTTCTTAAATTTGATGGCTTCTATGACGTCATCATCCTTGGAAAATTCCTTTGAGCCTTTTCTGCGAGCTTTTTCTATGGGTTTTTTTCTTTTTCCTCTCTTGCGGCCTCCCCAAATTTCTTCAGACTTGAACGAAATGATTGAACCAAGTGATGAACTGAGGCATTGAACTAAATTGTTGAACTTGGATATTGAACCAAAGTGATGAACCAAGCAATGAACCAAGGCCGATGAACCTGAGCTTTGAAACAAAGCTTTGAACTTGAGCGATGAACTTGCTGATTGAACCAAGGCATTGAACCAATGCGTTGAACCTATCAATTGAAACAAGGCATTGAACTAGTTTGATGGTTCAATGGTTCAAAGATGCCAACCTCCCTTATGAATTTATTCAGACAAAATCTTGAATAAGCCTTGTAAAACCCAGCACTCTCTGAAATGATTCTTCATGCACCAAAAGACTAACTTGCAGAGTCTATAGAAAAACTTCTTTGCAGAATCCGTAGAAACTTCACCTATAGAGTCCATAGAAATAGACCTATAGAGTCCATAGAAATAGACCTATAGAGTCCGTAGAAATTCCTAGACTTGTGCAAAATCAAAAAATGAATTGGCCTAGAATAGCAGGGGAAGAAGGGGACTAATTTTTGGCCTATTGGGCAAAAAATGGTCAACAAATTGGTGACTCCTAGGGGAAGCATGCTTGCTATGCTTAGTGACTAGTTGTCTTATAGTCCATTGGGTACGGATTCATAATTTAGCTTTGAAGAAAGTTTAGCAACAGCCCCAAAGATCCAAGAATCAAACATGAGGCTTTTTCCCCCACACACAAAGGAAAACACACACAAGGCTAAAAACACTACCTGTGCAAACTGCACTTAGGGAAAGCAAGAAAAGAAACTAAAAACAACTACTATATATAACTAACCAGGTATATCTACTTCCCTCTTGGATTAAAGGGAAAACTTCTTAGGTCTCCTTCCTAGTGAGGAAACTTATGGTGCTAGACAAGTGGCTGAATGAAATGGAGAGTTGGTGACCCGCTCCTCTTGGCTGCCACTTGGGTTGGCTTGTATCAGAGTGGAGATTTAAACATGCTTCCAACATATATGTAATCTATTTATTCTTGGAATCATGCCTCCTATTGGTTCTTCATGTTGGTGTAACTCATCAATAAATCAATCATTATTGGCTCATCACCATAAGCCCCTTGATATGCATCATTGACTGGCTTATTCTCTTCTACCTCATGCTCGAGTTCCATGGTATGACCATCCTCCTTGATGATTTCAAATAAATTATCTTTAGATTCACCAACCTCTTGAAGGGATAAATCTAAAAGCCTGTATCCCCTTTACATACTTATTTGAGTCCTAATGTTGCCTTCTCCACTCTTATCCAACTCATAACCTCGTTAAAGAATAGTGCAGCCTACCCCAATGACTTCAAATGAATCATTAAAAACATGAACAAGAGATTATCCATGCTCTTCCATGACATTAATGGTGATCTTCTCCTCATCCTTACTCATGAAGTCTCCCTAGTCAGTCATAAACTAAGCATACTCCTCTTCACTTGCTTCTTTCAAGACAGGTTCTTCCTCGAGAAGGGATGAAATGGAAAGTTGACGAGTGAACTCATGTGGAAGAGGAGGCAGTCCTTGAGCTAGAATCAAATGATTCTCCTCTTTCCATTTAGTCAAAACTTCATCTGTATCAGGTGTGTCCTAATAGCTTTCTTGGAGGTGTGTGGATGGAGTGTGTTCAGTCATGGAATCTACTATTTGGTCTGAAATGTCCATCACATGATGGCTAAGGAAATTTGCCTTCGACTCCAACTCTACAATATGGCTATCTATATCTTCCTAGAAGAGCCTTTCTTGGAGGTCACAATCATCATCGAGAGTAGGAGCAGCCTCATCTTCTTCAAGGTTTTGAGCAAAAACTTTCTCTTCCTCTTCCTTTCTACACCAAGATTCCACTATTTGCTTTTGACTCATGATCTTGGGATTAGAATCTTGATCCTATGAAAAGGTAGCAACTTTATCCTCTTTAAGGTCCTGAGCTAGTTCATGATGTTACTTCGTCCAGCTTGGAATTTTGAGATCATGTTGAAAGACTTGAGGAAGTTGGGGAAGATTTGGGAGGGTCTGCTTATGTACAAGAAGAGTTGTTTGAAAAGAGGTGTGCTAAAAAGCTAGGTGTACAAGATTAAAGATAGGATCGATTGATGCATTGGATGATTTAGAATGAGAAAATGTCATCTGATAGAAAGGATTTGGCACACAAGAGGGAGTTTTCTCTAGAATAGGAGGGGGCAGACCTTGGGCCAAATTTTTTTGATTTTCATCCCTCCACTTTACCTATTAACACTTCATAAATATTGGAATTAGCTTATGGATTGGTGGAAGGGGTGTCTTTTGGCATCAGCTCCTTTACAAGGTCTAAAAACTCCATTTCTCTTTCTCCAAATAATCTCATCTTAGACTCTAATTCCTCAATCTGCTTAGCCAGATTATCCTCATTTTGTACCTCTTAGAGCTTATAAGAATCATTATAGAGATGGGGAGTGCATGAAGGTTGCCATGAAATACAAGAAGCTTCCTAAGGAAGGGTGGGAGGGACTTGAAAAGGACTAACCTCATTTTGTACCTCACACTCTTGGACAATGTCTTTCTCTTCCTTGTTGTTCCATGACTCAACCACTTTATTCCAGCTTAAGATGTTCAGACTGGGCATCTCTTTTTAGGGGGATGGGACCACAATGTGAGAGGGTAGTGAGGGTTTAGATTCCACTTCCCTTGCTGCCAAAATAGACTACTACATTTGAAGATTTTCCAATTCAATCTATCTATCAAGATTAGCTTGAAACACAAGATTTACTATTTTGGAACTCTCCTCAATGTGATTGGGGAAAGGACTTTGACAGACTTGACTTGGCTTATAAGTAGGGGTTGTGTATGACTGATATGATACTTGGGGTAGTGAGTATGTAGGTTGATAGACTTGGTAAGGCTGCCTCTCATGAATACTCAGCTTCTCTTCCAAATATGCAATCGAACCACTCACATCCAACATCTCACTTGTAAGCCTATGCCAATTGGCTCTTTCAATAGGAGCCCATTCACTCTTAACCTGATCTAGTGCATTTATCACTTGATGGACAACATGATCAAGGATTTCTTAGCCACATCCCCTTTTGGTGTCAAGATCTATTACATACTTTTCATATCCCAACTGTGCTTGTTTGAAAGTGGAAATGGGTTGATTGGCAAAGAGATTGGGTTGAGTGGGAGAAACTGCACATTGAGAAGACTAGGCATAAGGCTGATATAGATCATGATAGGGCTAAGAATGGTCATATTTAACTTGATAAGGATCGACATAAGGCTGGTAAGGATCATATCCAAGTTGGCTAAGGAAAACAGGGTCCATGGCTTTGAATGATAGAATTATACATACCAAAATATTGTTTCTTGATGGCACCAGAACTCCTTAACCAGTTGATTTAACTCAGATTCACCATTGGTGTTGATGAAAAAGCCTCTAAAGGCTGGTTGGTTGAAGAACACACCAAAAATTCTTCAACTCTTTGGATAAAACTTGTCCTAGTTGGTCCCACTGGGCGTGCCAAAAACTATTGATGTAGTGGATTACACTCAGGGCAAGAGCTTGGCCTCCTGCCCCGAGTACAATCCACTGCATCAATAATTATTTTATTCACCTAATAGTATATCAACAAAATATTTCCTTCTCGATAGATATCAAGGGAATAAGGCATAACTATGAAGGAAAATTTTCCTTCCCAATATATATATATATATATATATATATATATATTTTTATTTTTTTTTTTTTTTTTTCTTTTCTTCTATATTAAGGCATAACTATCAAGGGAATATTACTTTATGATATAAAATTTGTCCTTACCCTACCTAATAAGCTATGAAATAACTAATAAGGAAAGGGAAGCTTGATTCCTAATATATAACTTCATTCTTTTCCTATATAATTGCCCTTTATATAGTAAATTATTATCTATCAAGGGAATATTGCTTCCTAATCTATAACTTACATATATTATTTCCCTACCTACTTAGATTCAATTTTTGACAAGGTAATATTTCTTCCCAATAGATAAAATAAGAAATGAAGTTTTGAATCTTGTTACATATGTAATATATCTATACCATTGAGAATGACTAGCTACTTTGCATACTTGAGTATTCCCTACTTGATTACATATTTGAGCCATACATTGATCTTTAGTATGCCTTACCTAAATAACCAAGCCATATCCTGACATTGACTATTCCCTACCCACATTATTGTACTTGAGTATGCCCTACATACTATGCTTCCTCCCCTACCTACCTGAGTATGCCCTACCTACTTGAGTATTCCTTACCTACTTGAGTATACCTTACCTGATTAAATGCTCAAACCATATCTTTATATTTGATACCCATATCTAATCCTAATCATATATATATATATATATATATATATATATATATATATATTACCTATCCATATATTTAATACCTAATTGAATACCTAAGACATATCTTGAAAGGAGAGGGGGAATTATCTAATCAAGGGATAAAAGAGAGAGAACATTATCACCTATATCGAGAAAGGATATGGGATATTCTAACATACATACATACATACATACATACATATATATATATATATATATATATATATATATATATATATATGAGTTATTAAGTATTATTGAGAACAAGTAAGAAGTAAGTACACACACCATAAATGTATTTGAGGATATGAATATGGACTATGAGGGATGACAAATGATGATGAGGGATGATGAGGGAGTTATTAGGGATAATTAGGTATGATTAGAGTTGATAAGGGATTGATTATGGATGGTGAGGGATAATGAAGGATGATTAGGGAATGCTAATGGATGGTGAGGGATGATAAGGGATGATGAGATTAGGACTAGAGACTATGAGGGATAATGAAGGCTAATAAGGTAGTGATTAGGGATGATGAGTGTTAATGAGGTTCAATGAAGGAAAGATTAGTTATAATGATGAGTGATGAGGGAGTGATTATTGATGATGATGGATGATCAGGACAAATGATGGTGTGTTTAGGAAAACTGATGGTATATGAGGAAGTGATTAGGGGTGATGAGGTATGATGAGGGTTAATGAAGGAATTATTATGGATGAGGAGGGACAATTATTATTGATTATGGAGTGTTTATGGATGATGAGTGACATGGAGGGATGATGAGGGTGTGACTAGGGACTATGAGGATGAGATGGATAATGAATTAGTGATTAAGTATGATGAGGAATGATGAGGGTCAATGAGGTAATTATTAGGTATGATTAAGGGTGATTAGGGAGTGATTATGGATGATGAGTGTTAATGAGGGTGTGTTTAGGGAAAATGAGGGTAGATGAGGGAGTTATTAGGGATGATGAGTTATGATGAAGTTCTATGAGGGAATGATTATGGATGATAAGGGAAAATGAAGAATGATTAGCAAGATCTTAGGGATGATAAGGGAATATGAGGGTCAATACATGTGTGAATATTGACTATGAGTGATGATAATGGAAATGAGAGAGTGATTAAGGATGATGAGGGATGATGAGGGAGTGAATAAGTATGATGAGGGATAATTAGGGAGTTATTATGGGTGATAAGGGATGATGAGGGTTTATGAGGGTGTGTTTATGTAAAATTAGGGTAGATGAGAGAGTTTAATTGGTAATGAAATTATTTATAATTTGATTGAAATAATATATATTAGCACCTTGACCCCCCCAAATGGATTTAGATATAGATTTAGAGTGAATAGAGATAGGGTCCAAGGTTTATCAACACTATCAGCTATATTTAATTCACTCTATTCATTGAATATGTCTATTAATGACTAAGTAAATATATCAATGATCAATGCTACTACATTGCATACATAATATGTATGGTATGACTAAATTCACCTAAATTAAATAATCTCTGACATGGCATGATTGATCTATGTGATATAATACATATCTATATCATATAATAGATCGATGTCATATTTATACATATTTCATGATGTTGATGTGATACATAATAAAATGAGTGTGCGTAACATGATGTGATGGATAATTATTACCATATTAATATGATAGTTAGTTTCAATTACTTGACATCATTTAATAGGATTCATTATGTATGGGTTGCATTAGTGTGGTGGGCCCATTATTTGAATTTACCTTCGTCATAATCAAATATGGTGTTTTTGTGTTAAATTTGGCCTATAATGGACATAAATTCAAGTAAATTTGCATTAATGGGTTGTTAGGTGTGTATGGGTTACCAATGTAACCTATAATTTTTGATTCACGCAACTTTCACATGAATTAGAATTGAATTGGGGTGACCACACCTAAAAGTGGCCCAAATTTTCCCTGTTTACCATAATTTTAAATGATTATGGTGGTGTTGTGTCACTATTTTTCTGATAAGGAACCTAATCATAAATAAACTTGGAATATAAGACTATTTGAGTGTGTGTTAGTTTGTAATATTTAATATTGACAAAGCTAGGACACCTAAAAATTCTAGTAAACAATTTGGAACATGCCAAAACCTAAAAAATTACTACACATTTTCTCAAAATGGATATAAATAACCAAATTTATGCATTGAAATCTATATATTCAATATAGGAATCCTAAAAATTCCTAAGTACTAACAAGATTGGATTTTTAAAAACTATCTCCCACATCATCAGGTGAGCAGCTGTGAGACCAACTCTATTAGATGCAGAGTGACCATATTTTTATTTTTAACATTTATTTTAGAAAAACACCTATTTACATCTTCTAATTCATATCCCTCTTGAATTTTACCCCTTCATGACTTTATTGAAACATAATGCGTACATGTTATGCTAATTTTAAATTCATAAACCAAGCATTTTGGCTCACAAATGACTTGAATTACCACTCTAAAGGCTTGGACAACTCAATGCATAATATAATCTAAGATATTTAACATAAAATAATAAAATTAAACTTTTATCACCAAATACACTTTCAATGAGCTAGCTCACAAAATTATTACCATGAAGATGAGCATGTTCTCCTCTTTCCAAATATATTTTTTTTACCTTTTGGATTATTTTAAGGTTCTATCTATGTTGATTTATAAATATGGATTTTCTAGGCCACTACATGCCACATATATATGTTCCTATATATTTTAAATTATTTTTTCATTGATCCAGTTGTGAAAATAATTATATGGTCATAAACTAGGCCTAATTCTATATTCATCAAAAAAACTATTTTTTTCATTTTTTTGAGGTAGTTATGGAGGTCACACAAGAATTTATCCATTTTTATCAGTTTTATGTATATACATAATTTTAAAAATATTAAAAAATTATTAATTAAAAAAAATTAATAAAATTTAGGTCACAAACTAGATGATCTTATATGAATTTTCACCAAAGGCTTTAAAAAAATAATAAACTTTGCTATAAAAAGGTTGTGTCTTGCGTATGACTATCTACTCTATTTTCCTTAAAAAGGAGTTCCTCTTAAAATTTTATATGTTTGAAGGTACATTTTCTAAAATAGGGTTTTGGAAATCAGACTAAAAAATCTATAATTCATGTTCTTATACCATTTTCAAATAATCTATAAAAGTTGAGATTTTTTATTTTTTAGGAAAAACATGTCCATGTGTAGGCCCCTTTTTATCCACCGTATTCCTACACATACCCTATATTCAATTTATTTCATAGGGAGACGTGAAGAAACATATTTATGTTGATTTTTGATAAATAGCATATATTTTAACATTATTGTATCTTCTCTATATCGCATATATTACATCCAATCTCTATTTTTTACATTAGTTTTGCATATTTACCACACATCTAAAAAGTGGGGGATATATTCTACTATGTATATTGCTAAACATGCTAATGGAGTATGTGTATTATCATATTGAGCATTATGTACTTTGAGGTACATCAATAATGGTGTGCTTAAATCAGACTTTTAGTGATCAAAATTATATTGAGCTTTTTTCCAATGTGAAGGCATGTATGTGTCAAGGGTGTCTAACTCCACATTATCTATAATTTCAACAAGATGATGTATTCTCATTACAGTTCTTCAAATTTTAGTATATATTATTATTATTTATTGTTAACCCATGTGTATGCGGATTTTTCTTTTAAGATGCCTAGGTGAAATGAATTATGTTATCTAGATCTCGATGTGTATATTTTAGTCTAAAATATATTATTCTTATATTATGAAATGTTTTCTTAGACATGATTCAAATTAGGGTAAAATGTTATGACATAAAAAGAGCCCCTAGACGTTTATTAATTATTAATTAGGATGATTTTATTATATATTTTTATTTTTCTTTTGTATTATTAATCTGAATCAAGTGTTATTGACACATTTATTGACTTTAGATGTCCACCTTTATCTTTCTCAATCCATCAAATTTATTTTTTTTACAAAAAAAATTACCCTTTTTCCCCCTCTATGTCATGATATTTATGTTATAAGTACCCATGCTTGTGACACCTTTGAGAAGTGCTTGGACACTCATAAGTGTTTATATTTATCTCTACCTAGTATTAATAGTGAACTTGGCCCATTTATCATGCATTTATTACTTTTATCTAATGTATTCAATTTTTTTCACATAAAGTTTTAATTTTAACTCAATTGTTTATAAATACACAAAAAATGTTTTTCATTTAACATAAAAAATCATATAGATATTATAAAATATTTTTATAGCATAATAATAAGAACTCAAATGAATTCTAAATAGATAAAGCAATCATTCAAGAATTTATCATTGATTATACCTAATATTTCTTATGAAACACTTGTCTCTCAAGACTTAGGCTTTTATTTCTCTATGAATTATTATTTATGCAATTTACTACTTTTCAACATCATTTTATCAAGTGGTTTCCACCATTTAATGGCTTGATAATTAGATGGTTTTTATTCATTTATGCCAACTCTCAACATAAGGTCTTATAACTCATTTGTTTTCCTTATATTTTATATATTGTTGTCATTCTAGGTCGATGAAAATAAAATCTTATTTTTCTTACATCTAAAGGTGAGAAAGCAAAGGGTAAAACCAATGGAATAAAACATACTAATCATTTTTTAGTTTTTGATGCATTAACAAAAAGCATGACTTAAGTGCTTGATAATTATAACCATATATTTTTAATTCATACTTAATGACTATAATCAGTATATGCATTATCAAATATTAAGTATGTAAACCTCATATGAATACCTTAGTTTTCAAATTAAAACAACCATTATTGTAATATGTATTAAAAATATATTCTTAGGCATGCCTAATAAAAGATTTTATGTTTAATAGTTTTCCAATGAAGTGTAATACATTTATTTCTAAGAGAGATTAAGTACAAGCATTTTTCCTTCATATGTGAATGTTTTGTTATGTATGATGACAAAAATTACTTGAATAATTTGACTTAGTTATGTATGCCTAGTAAAATATTGAAGAGATAAATTTCTCATAGTCACTTGGACTTAGTTTAAAGTTGGTGTGATGTAGCATTCCTTCCGTTTTAGTTTTTAGTGTAATATTTTCTTATATTAACATCATTTTGGGTAAATACAAAGATATTATAATTTATTAACTATTAGAATCAACCCTTGGATTAGTCATGTAGAGTTTGTAAAATACAGCTAATATGACCTAAAACTAGTGAAATAAATGAGGAAAATAGATAAATATTCCAAGATAACATTAAGTCGACATACTTTTCATGGAAAAGATAAAGAAAAATTAAAAAAACTATCAAGGTAGTCATTTATAAAAACCAAAATCTCCTCCCCTAATGCTTAGACATTGATAGAGTTGTCCCTATAGTCATTTCTCCACACCTCTTTAACAAGTGATGTGAAGTGGTTTTTGTACCTATTGTGACTAATTGAAATATATGGATATATTGTAGTCAACGTAATCCTTTTCAAAGCTAGTGATTCAAAAATAAACAATTCTTATTGATTAGAGATTTAATATGAACTCCAAACCATAGGCATTTACATTGATAATGTGTTTAGGAAAAAACATAAAAAATAGTCTGAAGAGTGGTTAAGAGTATTAAAACCATGTTTGAGATAGTTGGGACCATAAGCAAAAGGTTTCTAATTCAAATATAGATATAAATTAGGCCATGTAATTCTTAACATCATATCAAATATTTTTTTTGCAATGATAACATTATTTTCACCTTGTTTTGGTTAATTTTATTGATTGGTTGAATAATGTACTATAATTGGTCAACATCATTAGATTAAACAATAAAACCTTCTAAAAAAATTAATGTAAATAATTTGTCTCTTACCTTGCAATAGGTTATATACAACATATATTAATTGTAATTAGCCAATTGGCTATTTCATTATGTAAAATCATGATGGTGTGAATGCAGTTAACTAGAAAGAGTAACTATATTCCTATAGTCAACCAGTAGCCTATATATCTATATTAGTGACTACATTACTAAAGTAAACCATTTAAAGTGACACACCATAGACATGAAGTCAACTGAGAAACTACATGTAGACATGGAGTCAACCATGGAAAGAACTATGGTCTATGGGCCACCTAGATAGATATATATGGTTATCTAAGGGCCTTTAGGCATATCGAGTGGAGTCAACCCACCTAAACACTAACTACTATTGTATCTCAATAGCCCACCCCATAGTAAAACATATATAGTTGGTGCATTTTTATTTGAATATGAGAACATGTCAATTTATTAGTTATATTAAGTTTTTAGAAAAAAAATGGATGATATGGTGAATTAAAGTGGTGTAATAATTTTTTTTTCATATTTATAAATTCTTTGAAAAATTTCATTTTAGATATATGATCAGATAATTTGGTACATGTCCTTCTTTTTAACAACTATGTTAATATTTTAAGAAAAAACTATGATGTTCTAATACTTTCCCTTCATTATTTTCTAAAGAGAATCCTTTGATATTCTAAAAGGATTAGTAGGAAACTTCATTGTTGTAGGAATGAAGGTGGATACTTTAGGGCTGAATAAATGCTTACCAGAATAAATGATTGAAATGTAAACTAAATACCT
>JARHVA010006536.1:682500-732500 GCA_037957365.1 Torreya grandis | reverse complement strand
ATGCCCAAAGCATACACACAATGAAAGGAATTAGTGTAGAGTCATAGAACAATGACATATTCAAATGCCCTTAAATAGATGTGGAAGAAAAATAACACAATAAAATATAAACTATGAAAGCTATCAATGAAAGAATGTATAAACATGTGGTATAAATCTATATATGATCAAAGATATACATAAATTGAGTTTATAGCAATGGTAGTCAGCAAAAAACTTATGTAGTATAGGAAGATCAATATCAAGATATAAACAATGCTAAATCTATGATATGGAGTATAGAATGATATAACTTGGTAAATTAGAATTTATGTATAGGATGCCCCAGATGGGAGAATGTATCAATGATGAATCTATGTATCTATGTATGTTCCCCCATTGGATAGATAATATCAAATATGGATCTATGTGATATACCTAAGTCCTATAAGAATCTATGAACACTTGAAGAAAATAAGTGAAGCATGTATGTATGATAAAACTAAATTACACTGACATAACTAACATATGTAGTACCCAGAAAATATAAGGAATGTAAATGTGGAAATGCATAAAATATAAATTTTGAATTTTATGAGTAAATATTTGAATGTTTTTGTATTTTTGAATATATTATATTTTTTTTGTATTTTATGAGCGTAGGCTATGTACAAGAGGAGAGATACTAGTAACCTATGATTATTGTAAGATAATCACAATTAATTTGGCATGTATAAAAAAGGGGAAGAGTGATCATGTGTGTTGTGTGATGTAGTATCAAAGATTAGAGAATGAGATGTATTGAGTGATGTGTAGAATAAACTATTTATGGAGTGGGGCTATGAATTTTTGGAGTTGACTAAACATACATGTGAGCTATAGAGTGATTGGGGACTTGTATGATAGAATGATCTATGATTGTTGTGGATTATTTATGTTGTAACACTAATCTATGTGGTAATGCAGTAGAAAGAGGCTCTCTAGAATCCATAACATATCTTTGATGAAGGGGTCTATCTAATAAAGGTATCCATATTAGAGTGTGCATAAATTTTAATTTTATAAGGGTAGATCTCACCTGCACTATTAAATCAACTAATATTTGAGGTGTGATAATACAATTTATGTTTGGAGTTATAAATAGTGATTATTGTAAAACTATCTATGGAATAAATAAATGATACTCATATGAAAGGCCCTCAATTATAACCACTTGATTAACATTTACATATTTGGGACATTTATGCATGGTGGATGAGATATCCCAAATCTATTATATCTAGATCCTACCCAATAATATGTCAAATATGTTAGCACTAGGTAAAACTATGAATCTAGTGGCCATGTCTATAGGACCAACCTATAATGAAAGTAATATCTCCTTGATGGAGCTCTAAATATGGCCACTAAAGCCACAAATAATTGTATCTATCTAGTAAATGTTCTAATTTGAGTAACCCAAGTTTTGTATAAGTGTGATAGTATACATGTTAATGATTGATCTATTTCCAACCATGACATTGTGCATATGATGGTGATCAATGTAAACTCATATAAATATATGTCATCATCAACTATATCCTAATTTGAGAAAGTGATGAGAGGTTTAGTTTGTACTATAGTATGGTACACCCTAATGATATTACGTATAGGGTGTGTGTCCAATATATGATTATGATAATACGTTTGGGGTGGATATGTGTGATATGTATAATGAATAAGTGAAGTGCTTATTGTCTCATTAGTCACATGATTTAGATATATAACTCAAAATATTTTATAAGTTTTTTCTTCCATTGGTTATGATCTAGGTTCCTCTATAGAATTTTTTGCATCACTGACATGAGCGTCTATCAAATCTTGTATCTTATGTCATAGATTTATGCATCTATTTATAGTATGGCCTAGTTCCTAGTGATAGTCATAAAATACATTGGCATCATAGTTACTTAGAAGATGCTTATTTGTATCAACCTCTTTTATGGGATGGAGAGATATGACTTTGCATTCCAAGATTTATAGAAGAACACGTGTTGGTGATTTAGGAAGGTGTGCAAAGGGTCTCCTTGGAAGAGCTAATAAAACCATGGGAGGAGTTAGATATGAATCTAAATTAATGGTTTTATTTTTATCATTGTTATTTAAAATGGGCCTTACCTTTTATGAAGGATTATTGAAGCTCTTATTAGTCGAATTTGATCCATCTCTATACTTTAACTTGACCACAGAGAGAAACTTGACTTCCTTTTCTTTCACTATGTGGCATAGTTCTATGAATGATGGAAACTTCTTAAATAAAATAGATTCATGTAATTATCATAATAAAATATATTTTAATATGTCATAAAGTTCTCTATATTTCATGGGGATAGTCATATTTTCTAATATAGTTTTATATCACAAGACATATTTAGTTATTAGCTCATTATATTTTTGTTTGAGTTGAGCAACTTGAACATAAGAAACCTTATCCCTGATGTTGACCAAAAAGTGTGAAAAAACATATCTACTAGTGGATTTAATTTTTTGATGGAATAATTAGCAACATCATAGAACAATTGCAATGTGAAGTCATATAAAATGTCAGTTGAGTGTAATGAGTGTCTTTTGAGACCATGTTATCCCTAGCTTAGCCTTAGACCTACCTTAGGGCATCTTTCAATCCTTATCCCTATTTCATGTGGGTCTAACCCATCCTCAAATGTACCAAAATCAATCCTAAATCATCTCCTAGTCATGCAAAACCCTAGTGTAATATATTACACCACCTAGACACTAGCATGGCCCTTTAGACACTAGTGCACTACATTAGTGACCAAGCAATTGTGTTATTGTTTCCTACCTATTTTATACTTTAATAGGCATATTTACATTTCTAAAGACACTTGAGGGTCATCCTAGACCTATTACACATCTTGATAAGCATCAGATCAATATATATACACCACTTTTATCCCTTTACCCTCTAGATTGAAATTAGATGTAAATACACACAAACAAGCTAAAAAAACAAGTTCCAAAAAATAATGTCATTAATTCCTATTCTATCTTACTTCTACATATAGCCATCTTCAACACTCCTAATCTTAGATTATTTATATTTTTAGTCTCAAGTAACATTGAAATCACTTAAGCTATCAATCTATCTATCCTTCACTTACACTTATACCAACACTTAGATTGGGTGAACTACATCGATCTTGATCCCATCTCACGTTATTGGTATGTAGGAAAATCTCAACATAGCATGATGTTGAGGTCATGTCCAGCCTATCCAACTAACATTACACTTTTTTTACTTGTGTTCCTCAAACACAAATAAAATCAAGGTCCAGGGTTTTTCATTCCAAATCAATCAAAAAAAGATGAAATACAGTGATCTAGCACTCACACATATAGGCACAAGCATATCAAACTTAGGTGAAGGTCCACCTAGAAGCTCATAGTTTCTACCTTTAAGGGACACTTTCACACCCTAGAAGACACTAGTATAGTATGATACTATTTATAGGACCACATTACTATCTAGTAAGAGTTTTGACTTCATATTATTATTAATAACACCTTGCTCAGTCTCTGCACCAATTGCCATCCTATCAACCATCCATCTTAGTTAGTTTCTATCTAGGTACATCATAGTGTAATTTATTACTATTTTTAGAATAATAAGATAAGTTCAAATATTGTAAGAAAAGAGTGGTTATATTTTTTGGATATTTATTCCTTGATTTATTTTTTCAACCCTTTAACAACTTAGGGTTTTAAAATCCATAATCCCATTAAAAGCTAAATCATTTGGTGAACTTGACTTACTTTGAATACTACCAATACCCTAAACCTATATGCTCTTAGGGCTTATATCATTTTTTAAGCTTATTAATAAATTCTAAAATATTAGATCTGATTCATTATTTCTTTTTTTGAATCTTTCATTGACTTAATTTCTTAAAAGGTTTGAAATATACAACTTTCGATTTTCCTATTTCCCAACGTACAATGGTAGAATCAAATAATTAATTGATTAGACTGATAAGTGACATTTTCAATATTTCATTTCTATACATCATAATATATAAGATGACCTTATATATATTATTCAAGGATAGTTCCTAAAATCCACTACAAGTCAATCTTATAACCCTACACACATTGATATTATTATGCATAATACAAGGGCATCTTAGACTCTAAAAAACCTAGATACAACTAACCAACCTTTACCTCTGGCATAAAATATTATGTATAATACACATCCATCTTATTTAGATGTATAATCCCTTTGATAATAGATAAATTCTATGTATTCTAAGGTGTTACATCTTTGGTAGGGTGTTACTAGACCATCTTATGCCTTGGACCCTCACACACACCTACATACACCTTTAGTGCAACATATAATGTAAAATCCTTTACCATATGTATTCATGGCACCCAAGCTTCCTTTGTATGATGGTAAGGATGACCCAAATCATCATCTATGAGATTTCCACTTAGCATTCTTAGACCATGTGTCAATTTGTCTCTATGTTATTCCCTTATAGTTTAAAGGACTATGCACTATAGTGGTTCTAAGATCTCCCTAATCAGTCTATCACAACATTAAATCCATAAGAACATAGGTTTTATGATAGTTTTATATCAACATTAGTCATAAGGCTTATTATTATCAATTTGAATAACTCAAACAAAAATATAATGAGCTAATAGATGGATATGTCTTGTGATATAAAAATATATTAACAAACATGGCTATCCCCATGGAAGATAAAGAACTCTAGGACATATTCAAATAGAGTTTATTACTAACATTACAAGAAGCTATTCTATTTAAGAAGTTTCCATCATTCACAGAACTATGCCACACAATGAAATAGTGGGAAGTTAAGCTTCTCTCTATGGTAAATTTAAAGTACATAACTAGATCACATTCATATAATAAGAGTTATAATAAGGACCCATACAAGGTAAGTCCCACTAAAAACTATAATTATCAAAAGTTAACAATTATTGTAGTTTTAGACCTAGTTCCTCACATGGTTTTATCATCTCCCCTAAGGAGACCCTTCATACACCTTCCCAAATCACCAACACATGTTCTTTAGTAAATCTTTCAATACAATGACACATCTCTCCCTCCCATCAAATAGGTTGATAAAACTATACCTCTTCCAAGGAATTAAGTTTTGAATGTATTTTTTAACTATCATAGGGTACCATGCCATACTATAAATAGATGCATCAGTATACAACATAAGATATAATATTTGATAGATGTTAATATCATTGATGTAAACACTCCTACATAGGCAGGTAGACCATAACAAATAAAATCAAAAGAATTGATAATATTTTTAGATATGTTTCAAAAGCACACAACTAATCAGATAAAAGGAACTTTAGTGTTAATCATACATATTGGGGACCACCACTACCAATATATTATCATACTCATAGAGTGGACACACACCTTCTACATAGTATCATTGGGGTGTATTGTATTACGGTATTAGATATACATCTCATCACTTTCTCAATGTAGGAGATAGTTGATGATGAAACATATTTATACATGTTGTTTGTATGAACTTAATTTGATCATCATCTTGTTCAGAGTGTCATGGTTTAAAATGGGTCAAACATTAACATATGTACTATCACACTTTTATAACACTTGGGTTATTTAGAGAAAGACATTTCTCATATGGATACATTTATGTGTGGCTTCAGTGGCTATATTAAGATCTCCATTGAGGAGATAGTATTTCCATTATAAGTTGGTCCTACAAATGTGGCCACTATATTCATAGTTGAACCTAGTTCTAGTATACTTGATAGGTTATTGGGTAGGCCTTAAATATATTAGATTTGGGTTATCCCATCCATAATACACATTTCTTAAATATATAATTATTAATCATGTGGTTATAGTTGAGGTCCTTCCATATCAGTATCCCATATCTATTCTAAAACCAATTATACAAAAGTCACTAGTTATAAATCCAAACATAAAATCCATTAGTGCACCTCAGATATTAGTTGAACCGCCAATGTAGGTGATGTATACTCCTAAAACATTACCAGGTATGCATACTCTACCATAAATACCTTTATTAGAGAGACCCCTACATCAAAGACATGTTTTGGATTCTATATTGTCTCTTTCTACACCATTACCACATAGATTAGTTTTATAACATAGAGAATCCACTCCAATCACATATACTTCTACCAAATGGGTCCATAAGTGCTCCACAACTCATAGTCCTATTCAGTTAGCACCATAGATTCATATCCCCATTCCATAGAATTTTTTTGTTATAGATCATGTATGTAATTATAAATGCATCATATCTAGGAGTCAATCCTAGCTTAGAGAAGATAGAGCATACCTACACTTTTGATTGGGAATACATTTGGTAAATGGCAATATGAATAATATGGGGATCCACTATACCTAATTATGGGATCACTTATCAAAATATACCATGTGAGGTAGGGTTCAAAAGCCTATAGTCTAACATAATCACACAACAACCCTAAAAGAGTCCTAATATTTAATATTTCACCTACGCTAATAAATAATAAATTAAATCTAATCTAGTGCACACAAAAGCTTGTAGCATAATAAAAGGGTTAGTGAAGAAATAAAAACATGTATAAGGGAATCTCAACTAATATAAGTATGAGTAAGACCATAATACATGGAATATGAAGAGTAATATTATTCAAGCCAACACTTATGATACTTCTATTTACTAAAGAGAGGATAATAAAGTTAGAATATACTTACCTGAATGTGAACCCATCGAGAGACAATCTCTCCCTTGGCTAAAGGGGATTCATAAGAGGTTTTTATGTTTTTTAAGGATCACTAAGAAAGGCCAAATCATCCAATACTTATCCACAAGACTAGATTCTCCAAGTACAAACCCTCAGCTAAGACTCCTCAAGTAGAATGTTGGAAGAGAAGATTATGAAGAAGCATGAGTGAGTAATAACTCTTGATTGCATATATCAAATAATGATAAAAGGATCTTGTATATATAGCTTTATCTTTTCCTAAATCCTCCTAGAAACATCAGTTGTATAGGGTCAACCATGATTGACCCAATGTGTTTTCAATAATAATTCACTAGGTCTGAGCTAGGTCAGATGTAAGGCTAAAAAATCCAAATATTAAAAAATACCCTAAACTATACAAGGTAGGCCATGGTCGACCTATTACAACTGATAATCCAAAAGTGAATTAAGGCAAGAAAATGAGGATGGAAAGAGGAAAAATATTAGAGTGTGAAAAGGTTAAGTAATAACCTAGGGAATGGTTTTAAAATCTGGTTAGATTAGTAATAATATGACAATAAGGGAAAACAATCTTACAAATCATCAAAGGTCTACCACCACTTTCCTGGTGCACCCCTTAGGGTGTGCACTTAGAGAGATTGAGTCTTAATGGGTTCCTATAAGATTTAAATGTTAGTAATCAATAAAAGTTTAAAAATATTTTTTTATATACATATGCCCCACTCGAATCTCATCATGTATCACTAAGGTATAATAGTGGGATGGTGATTTGAGAACGAACATAATAACACACAACACTGGTGCTAAAAAAAATTATAATATTTTAAAGCAAAAATAACTAAATGTAAATGACTAAAAGGTCAATAACTAAAAAGTAATTGCAATGTGTATCTTAACTTACCTTTATCAGGTATGGTTTTTTGTTATGTTATTATTTTTTATTATGAAGGGTGCAGAGACTACTTTTGACAAACCCAATAATACAAAACTAAAGAGAAAAATTAGTTGGTTCTATGAGGACAAGATGTACTTGGAAATTTTGGAAAGATGGGGTGATAAGTGCTATTTTAAACTAAATGACCAAGTCAAAATTTAGAGTAAATTAGGTAACCAAAAATACAAGGATACTAAAGACATGAAAACTAAAATAAGATATCCTTAAGGAAAACTCACCAAGTCAAAACAAGGATAAATTGTAAACAAGATGGTAAAACAAATAAATCAATGGTAAAAAAAAAGAAACAAAATGGTAAAACAACATATATGAGTGAACAATAATAATCCACATTTCACTCTACATTGGAAAAAGGTGCATAAAATGGAAAAATGGAAAACAACATTATTTAGTGAGAAGTAACAAGATAGCCTGACTCAACAATGGAGAAAAGGGTTAGGAACATAGGTGTCCATAAAAATAGGATAATAAAATAATGAAAAATCATATAAGGAATGTAAATTAAGTGTATAAATGTAAAATCATGGTGTAAATAAAAAAGAATACATAGTTAATCAGACATGTTTTTTTTTGTAAGGATAAATAAAACTAAAAAAAAGTAGTGCTAGCATGTTTTTAAGAGGTGAAGAAGAAGGAATTAAAGAAGAAGGGAAAATAGATTTGAAACCATAATTTTCCTAAAAATGGGGGAAAGTGAAATGGGTGGAGGGGAGAATGAATGAAAAACCAAGGTAGAGGAAGTCTTTATCGAAGTCAAGACACTCAAATTAGGTTTTTCAAAACAAGAGGACTTTTGACCTTAAGGACTATGAAGAACTTTTCTTAGCCATAGAAGTCTTAGGTAAAAAAATGGAGTATATATATCATCCCATGAAGTATATATACATGAAAAGTAAAAATGAACCTACCTCGCCACAACGTGTTCCCCATTCCTTAGGACTCCTTACAGATCCATTGGTCTACTACGAAGATTAGGTACTTAAGTGATAAATTAGGTAGAATCATCGAGTTTTTTTGGAATCCCCTATTCCAAACTACTAGCCTACCACACCTCAAAGGACCTCAGCTCTATGTGAGACCAACTATAGAGTTTTAGCTTTGATTGGATATAGGAAATGTGCTTGTAATCATGTATTTTAGTGTGAATTTGACTTTTAATATTTGTTTGTTTCCTTTTAGATATCATTGAATTTTGTTTCAAATGTTTTATGTTTTAACTTTCTTTATGTATTTTTATATTCCTCCTCCATATAGATTTGGAAGACCAAATATGGGTGCTAAAGATGACTTTCATCTAAATACTTGGGACAAGGTTACTAAGAGGGAAAACCTCAACGAGCATAGGGTTTAATAATCTTGTAGATATAGTTGAAATAAAAGTGTTATCTTGACTTCAACCTTGTTTTATCCAATGAGGAGTGAAATAAATGGGAAATCAAGAGGAATGACACATGAAAAAAATTGAATTGCTTCAAATCACAAAAAATGTGACAAAGGGAAAAGAAGGATATAATGATAGTAAAGTGTGATTACTTATCATGAGACTGAGGGAAATGGAGGAAAAAAGGCTAGAATATATTGTTATGTAAATTTCATCGAACAAAAGAACCAAAAGCTAAAGTTGAGAACAAGGATAAAGAAAATGAAAAGGTGGTAATTTTATGAGGAGGGTCAGTTCATATCCATGGTCTTACACTAAAAATACATAAAATAATGAAAACATAAAGAAAATAGATGGTAGTTTTGTGAAGGATATCGATTCCTATCTCCAGTCTTACAAATTAACTTGTAAAAGAAAAATCCAAGGGATGCCAAAACAACATTGGCAAACAAAAAGTGTGTGAGAAAAATCAGTAAAAGATGGTAGTTTTGTGAAGAATGTTAGGTCTTATCCATGGTATTAAAAATTAACTCACTAAATAAAAACCCAAGGGGTGCAAAAAATAAGAGAAAATATAAGAATATAAAGAAGAATATGGTACATCAAGAAACCTAAAGACCAAAATGGAGGATTAAAGGTTTGTCCAAGGAAGGAACTTGCTATAGAGAGAGAGACCCATGCTTAAGTAACCTTTAAAAAGTGTTGGATAGATGTAGATAAAAAGCATGAAAATAAGAAAATGTTTAGGCAAAATAATTTTTGAGTAATTATGCATTGGTGGGCTCTTTGAAAACATGGCCTTCATTGGTTTGAATTTGGTAGGTACTCGGACCAATAATTTATTTAAATAAATATGAGACCCACCATTTTTTGGCATATTTACCTTTTTTATCATGGGTGTAGTATAATTTAAGGACAAGATAACCAGCATTAAATGTGTGGATTTTAACATGTTTGTTATGTTGTTTGGCAATGGAAGTCTTATATTGACAATTATGTTTTAAGGTGTAAAGATGAAGTTCATCAAGAAGATCAATGGCATGAAGATGAGATTAACACAATTATTCATTGAGAATACTACCATGAAGAGTTATTTGAAGATAGGGAAGCTCAAATTCTAAAGTAAGTATTGACTCAAAACCATATACTAGAGAAAATGGTGTTATCGCAGTGGTAGTGTGTATACTAGTCTAATAGGTTGAAAATGAAGCATAAAGATGAAGATGCCAATTTGTGTGGGTTTCACACATTGTATTTTTAAGGATTTTGTTTAGAATTTTATTAGTGGTCTCAAATTGACCATTGCATTATTGATGATAAGGCACGAAAAATTTGTGATTAATCTTGAATTTATTGCAAAGTTGTTTAACATGTTTTTTTTTTAAGCTACCACCATTGTCCAAAATGATGGTATGAGGAACATCAAAGAAGAAAATGATTTGATTAAGAATAAATCTGTAAATTGTAAGACTAGTGACATTAAGAAGGGGCATGGCTTCAACCCACTTGGTAAACTATTGAATAAAAGTGATGATAAAGACATGTCTATTATGGAAGCAAGAAAGTTTACTAATGAGATCAAATCCCCATGTGGAAAAAGTCCAAGGATATTTGATAGTTTAAAGTTTAGATAGAGGTGAATGAATTATATCATCATAAATATGACAAGGATTACACATTTTATCATATTTAATTACAAATTTTGTTAGAGTAAGACAAAATTAACCCATACATAGTTATTTGTGTGTTGTATCATGCCCAATACAGTGACCATCACAAATGCCCCCATGTGTTTGTTCAAGAAGAGGAGGGACCTCATCTTGCATAATACAATAGAAAAAGGTACCTTTAGTGTTGTAATATTAAAGGATGTTATGTTAAAATACATATTTCAAATATTTTTTATGAATATGTCTCTTTTCTCAAGAGTCAAAATTAGGAGGATAATTTTGAAGTTCCAAGAATTGAATGATATCTTTATACCAAGGGCTTTGTCAAATAGTAACATCCTCGATGTGGTAGATGAGTGAATCTAGTGGTTGAGTAGAATCTGGGGATTTTCTTTTTTTTATAATAAAAGAAGGATAAAAAATAACTTGATGAGGATGAAAGAGATATGTTGATGAGGCAAGAGAATCAACAATGGATTTTTGATCTCTATGAATAGGCTCAATAGTGAAAGTGATAAAATACTTAACAAGAGTGGTTATAATTTGATGATATGTGATGAGGTTTTCACTTTTACATTGATAATCACTACTAACTTAATGAAAAATAAGTTAAGAATCACCTAAAGCATGAACGTATTGAATGTGTAAATCAAGAGTAGATCTCATGCCTAATATAGGATCTTCGTATTTGACCTATTGTTAAGCACAAAATACACTAAGAGGGGGGGTGAATCAGTATATTATATATCTTATAAAAATTTCCCTTTATCAAATTCCACTTAATCAAACATTCAAGATATGTAATAAAACTTAAACAATAAACATCACACAAGAGAGAGACACCAGATATAACATGGAAACCCAATGTGGGAAAAACCATATAGAATCAATCTCAAATATATTTGTGAGAACAAACCCATAGGAGCACCATACCCCTTTGCCAAGTACAAACCTTAGCTACAATTCATGAGTACCAACCCACAGGAGCTTCAAACCCCTTTGCCAAGCACCAACCCAGCTACTATTCATTAACACCAACCCATAGGAGCACCAACCCCTTTGCCAAGCACCAACCTAGCAACAATTCGTGAGCACCAACCCATAGGAACACCAACCCCTTTGCCAAGCACAAACTCAGCAACAATTTGTGATCACCAACCCACAGGAGCACCAACCCCTTTATGTATACCACACACCTATCTCTTAATGTTGTTATCTCAACAAATGATAGATCAATACAACATCTCTTTCCTCTCTCTCACTTTTGCTCTTCTAAGCTAGATATAACAAATACAAATCATATTCATCTCTAACAATTGTTCTTCTAAGCTAGATATTACAATATCAAATCAACCTCTCACATCCATATTACAAATGGCTACTAAAGCCTTTATTTATAGCTTTCCAAATAACCTTTGGCCTTCCCCCTTTGTGACCTTTCAATCCTCATGGAAAATGGCACCAATCTTGGATGACCCTTCATATCCAAGCATTTGAAAAGTCATGTGGTGACCCTTCATGACAAAAAATGTCCTTCCCATGTTTGTCCTTATCTTTGGTGACTTTTTGTATTCCTTAGTGTCCCTTCATGAGAAATTCACCCTTACTCTTTTGTCTTCATTTGGTGACTCTTGGTATTCCCCAAGATGACTCTTCATGGGAAAATGCATCCCATCCTTCTTTTGTCTTTACCTCATGGCTCTTCGACTTCTCCATGGGCCCTTCTTTTGTCTCATATGTAACCAAAAATATATTCGTTAATATTAAATACATATTAACTCATATTAGCCAAGATATATTTATTACCAACAACATTAAATGCAATGGGGCCTTTATCACCAATAATACTCAAACTTTGACATCAATGACAATATTTCCAACAATCTCCCCCTTTGTCATTGATGGTATCCTCAATCCTAAAACTGCCACATCCTATCACCTACACATACCATCATCTAAAAACATACAGTAACTCCCTCTTATTGTAGCAAATTGTACCTATTCCTTGTACCTATTTTCTACACCTATACCTGTACCTGTTATTCTCCCTCTTTGACATCAATGACAAATGGCCTACCTAGAGATAACACGTAGCTCCCCTCACTTGATGCTAAACATCAATGGTAGGAAGTAATAGAAATTACTCCCAACTCCTCTCGCCAATCTTTCAGAAGATATCTAATTTTACCTATCTTTTAATAATCTTCAATCAACTCATTTGAATATTTCCTTCCGTATGAAACTTTAATGTGTATCCTTGATCACATATTTGCCTTACACTCAATATGTTATGCTTATACAACATTCTTAGTCTTGGTTCTACCATTATCCAAAAACAAAGTACCTTTTATGGCTATCCTAGCAGTGGTTTTATCTTTGAATCTCATTGTACAACCATTGATCTTCTTTACCCTTATCTCCTGTCATATGCCTCAAACATTCGCTATCAATTAACCATGCTTGATCTTTACCTCCCACATGCAGAGTTGTCTGCACCATCATAGAATCTTCATGTTGTTTCTTCTACCAT
Source organism: Torreya grandis (assembly GCA_037957365.1). Lineage (NCBI taxonomy): Eukaryota > Viridiplantae > Streptophyta > Pinopsida > Cupressales > Taxaceae > Torreya > Torreya grandis. The sequence continues at coordinate 719,184 of JARHVA010006536.1, read as the reverse complement.
GTACATGTCTGAACCTTCTCCCTAATGAATGGAGCTTTGAAACTTTGATCCTTCTTGATTGAACCTGCATGAGCATCCTTTTCTTTCTCTCTAAAATTGTTAGCTCTTTTTCAACATTCTAATTTCTTATGACCATAATAATTTGAAACACTACATATGCAATAATCATTCTAATAGCCTCAAACCATAATACTGATGCAAAATTTTATTCAAAAATATATTCCCTCAAAAGATATACAAATTAATCTATCAACACACCTTCTTGTCATGAAAAATATCCAAGACCCAATATCATCCCCCACACTTCAATTTTTCTTAAAAGTGTCTCCTTGAAGCCTAGAAGAGACACCCCACATAATAGGGTTCTAGAAATAAACCTCAGGAGATTCCCACATCTCCTTTGTTTCTTTCTTGATCTTTTTTTGTTTTTCTTTTAGAATCCGTTTAAGCATGTCTAACCTTTTTGACTTACTAACCTTATCATTCATGATGTGTTTCTTTTTCTCAACTTTTGCAACTATCTTATCTTAACAAAGCTCATGCTCAAATGTAACAAGAGATTCTGCACAATCCTTCTTATCTGATTCTTTATCTACTATAGCAAGTAATTCATTTTCATTCTTAAACTCAACCTGATCAACCTTTACTATTTTAGGTCTCCAGACCTGAATTTGTCTTTTCTCATATTTTATAGGGTCTTTAAATCCTTTGTAATACCTTAAATATCTCTTTACTTTATTTTGGCATAATCTAGCAATATGTCCAACCTCATGACAACAAAAGCAAACAGTATTTCTCATAACTTTTTCTTGAATGTGACTGAGATCTCCCTTTGACTGATTACTTCTCCTCATATAGTCTCTTGCGTTATGACCAACATGATGACAAGCAAAACAACGACCATGAAAAGAATTTGAAAATTTAAAAGCATTGGGTTGCCTGATCGACTTCTTTGATTTGCCTTCAAAGCCTGCATCCTTCTTTCCTTGGAGTGATATTTCATGATCTTTTTCAACCTTGATTATAAGCTTCTTATGATTTTCCTTTGAAGAACCTAACTCATCCTTCAAATGATTGCACTCTTCTTCTTTTGATGTTAAAATTGAATTTACAACCTCTAACTGATTCTTAAGATCCTAAATAAATATGTTATTTTCTTTTACTTCTATAGCTAACATAGAATCCAAGATACGCACCTTTTCCTTAAGAGCCTCAACCATAGATTTTAACTCTTGATTCTCCTTCTTTAGCTGCTTGGGCATCTTATGCTTTTCCTTGACCTACCTTCAAGCTATTAAACCCTATTTGAAGGAACCTACTCTGATACCAATTGTTAAGCATGAAATATATTGAAAGGCAGGGAGGGTGAATCAATATATTATGTATCTTATAAAACTTTCCCTTTATCAAATTCCCCTTAATCAAACATTCAAGATATGCAATAAAACTTAAACAATAAACATCACACAAGAGAGAGACACCAAATATAACATGGAAACCCAATATGGGAAAAAGCACAGAGAATCAATCTCAAATATATTCATGAGAATAAACCCATAGGAGCACCATACCCCTTTGCCAAGTACAAACCTCAGCTACAATTCATGAGCACCAACCCATAGGAGCTTCAAACCCCTATGCTAAGCACCAACCTAGCTACTATTCATGAGAACCAACCCATAAGAGCATTAACCCCTTTGCCGAGCACCAACCTATCAAAATTTCATGAGCACCAACCCATAGGAACACCAACCCCTTTGCCAGGCACCAACTCAACAATAATTCGTGAGCACCAACCCACAGGAGCACCAACCCCTTTGTGTATACCATACACCTATCTCTCAATGTTTCTATCTCACCAAATGATAGATCAATACATCTCTTTCCTATCTCTCTCACTTTTGCTCTTTTTAGCTAGATATAACAGATACAAATCATATTCATCCCTCACAATTGCTCTTCTAAGCTAGATATTAAAATATCAAATCAACCTCTTACATCCATATTACAAATGGCTACTCAAGCCTTTATTTATAGCTTTCCAAATGACCTTTGGCCTTCCCCCTTTGGGACCTTTCAATCCTCATGGAAAATGGCACCAATCTTGGATGACCCTTCATATCCAAGCATTTGAAACGTCATGTGGTGACCTTCATGACCAAAAATGTCCTTCCCACTTTTGTCCTTATCTTTGGTGACTTTTCGTATTCCTTAAAGTGTCCCTTCATGAGAAATTCACTCTTACTCTTTTGTCTTCACTTGGTGACTCTTGGTATTCCCCAAGATGACTCTTCATGGGAAAAAACATCCCATCCTTCTTTTGTCTTTACCCCATGGCTCTTCGACTTCTCCATGGGCCCTTCTTTTGTCTCATATGCAACCAAAAATATATTTATTAATATTAAATAAATATTAACTCATATTAGCCAAGATATATTTATTACCAACAACATTAAATGCAATGGGGCCTTTATCACCAATAATATTAAACCTTTGACATCAATGACAATATTTCCAACAACCTTCCCCTTTGTCATTGATGGTAACCTCAATCCTAAAATTGTCACATCCTGTCACCTACACATACCATCATCTAAAAACATACAGTAACTTCCCCTTATTATAGCAACATATACTTGTTTCATGTACCTATTTTCTACACCTGTACCTATACCTGTTATTCTTCCCCTTTGACATCAATGGCAAAGGGCCTACCTAGAGCTAACACTTAGCTCCGCCTCACTTGATGCTGAACATCAATGGCAAGAAGTAAAATAAATTACTCCCAACTCCTCTCACCAATCTTTGAGAAGATATCTGATTTTACCTGTCCTTTGAGAATCTTCAATCAACTCATTTGAATATTTCCTTCTATATGAAACTTTAAGGTGTATCCCTGATAACATATTTGCCTTACACTAAATAGATTATGCTTATAAAACATTCTTAGTCTTGGTTCTACTATTATCCAAAAATAAGGTACCTTTTTTGGTTATCCTGGCAATGGTTTTATCTCTAAATCTCACTATACCACCATTGATCTTCTTTACTCTTATCTCCTGTCATATCCCTTAGACATCCGCTATTAATTAACCATGGCTGATCTTTACCTCCCACATGTAGAGCTGTCTGCACCATCATAGAATCTTCATGTTGTTTCTTCTGCCATGTACATGTCTGAAACTTCTCCCTGATGAATGGAGTTTTGAAACTTTGATCCCTCTTGATTGAATCTGCATGAGTATCCTTTTCTTTCTCTCTAAAACTATTAGCTCTTTTTCAACATTCTAATTTCTTATAACCATAATCATTTGAAACACTACATATGCAAGAATCATTCTAATAGCCTCAAACCATAATACTGATGAAAAATTTTCTTCAAAAATATATTCCCTCAAAAGATATACAAATTAATCTGTCAACTCACCTTCTTGTCATGCAAAATATCCAAGACACAATAGCATCCACCATGCTTCAATTTTTCTTAAAAGTATCTCCTCGAAGCCTACAAGAGACACCCCACAAATTAGGGTTCTAGAAATAAATCTCAGGAGATTCCCACATCTCCTCTATTTCTTCCTTGATCTTTTTTTGTTTTTCTTTTAGAATCCGTCTAAGCATGTCTAACCTTTTTGACCTACTAACCTTATCATTTATGATGTTTTTCTTTTTCTCAACTTTTGCAACTATCTTATCTTGACAAAGCTCATGCTCAAATGTAACAAGATATTCTAGACAATCCTTATCTAATTCTTTATCTACTATAACAAGTAATTCATTTTCATTCTTAAACTCAACCTGATCAACCTTTACTATTTTAGGTCTCCAAACCTGAATTTGTCTTTTCTCATATTTTCTAGGGTCTCTAAATCCTTTGTAATACCTTGAATATCTCTTTACATTATTTTGGCATAATCTAGCAATATGTCCAACCTCATGACAACAAAAGCAAATAGTATTTCTCATACCTTTTTCTTGAATGTGACTGAGATATCCCTTTGACTGATTACTTCTCCTCATATAGTCTCTTGCCTTATGACCAACATGATGACAAACAAAACAATGGCCATGAAAAGAATTTGAAAACTTAAAAGCATTGGGTTGCCTGATCAACTTCTTTGATTTGCCTTCAAAACCTACATCCTTCTTTCCTTGGAGTGATATTTCATGATCTTTTTCAACCTTGATTATAAGCTTCTCATGTTATCCTTTAAAGAACCTAACTCATCCTTCAAATGATTACCCTCTTCTTCTTTTGATGTTAAAATTGAATTTGCAACCTCTAACTGATTCTTAAGATCTTGAATAAATATGTTATTTTCTTTTACTTCTATAGCCAACTTAGAATCCAAGATACACACCTTTTCCTTAAGAGCCTCAACGATAGATTTTAACTCTTGATTCTCCTTCTTTAGCTACTTGGCCATCTTATGCTTTTCCTTGACCTGCCTTCAAGCTGTTAAACCCTTTCTAAAGGAACATGCTCTAATAGCAATTGTTAAGCATGAAATATACTGAGAGGGGGGGTGAATTAGTATATTATATATCTTATAAAATTTTCCCTTTATCAAATTCCACTTAATCAAACATTCAAGATATGCAATAAAACTTAAACAATAAACAACACACAAGAGAGAGACCCCAGATATAACATGGAAACCCAAGGTGGGAAAAACCATAGAGAATCAATCTCAAATATATTCATGAGAACAAACCCACAGGAGCACCATACCCCTTTGCCAAGTACAAACCTCAGCTATAATTCATGAGCACCAACCCACATGAGCTTCAAACTCCTTTGCTGAGCACCAACCCAGTTACTATTCATGAGCACCAACCCCTTTGTCGAGCACCAAACTAGCAACAATTCGTGAGCACCAACCCATAGGTACACCAACCCCTTTTCCAAGCACCAACTCAACAACAATTCGTGAGCACCAACCCACAAGAGCACCAACCCCTTTGTGTATACCACACACCTATATCTCAATGTTTCTATCTCAAAAAATGATAGATCAATACAACATCTCTTTCCTCTCTCTCACTTTTACTCTTCTAAGATAGATATAACAAATACAAATCATATTCATCTCTCACAATTTCTCTTCTAAGCTAGATATTACAATATCAAATCAACCTCTCACATCCATATTATAAATGGCTACTCAAGCCTTTATTTATAGCTTTTCAAATGACCTTTGGCCTTCCCCCTTTGTGACCTTTCAATCCTCATGGAAAATGGTGCCAATCTTGGATGACCCTTCATATCCAAGCATTTTAAAAGTCATGTGGTGACCCTTCATGACCAAAAACGTCCTTCCCACTTTTGTCCTTATCTTTGGTGACTTTTCGTATTCCTTAAAGTGTCCCTTCATGAGAAATTCACCTTTAATCTTTTGTCTTCACTTGGTGACGCTTGGTATTCCCCAAGATGACTCTTCATGGGAAAATACATCCCATCCTTCTTTTATTTTTACCCCATGGCTCTTCGACTTCTCCATGGGCCATTCTTTTGTCTCATATGCAACCAAAAATATATTCGTTAATATTAAATAAATATTAACTCATATTAGCCAAGATATATTTATTACCAAGAACAATAAATGCAATGGGGCCTTTATTAGCAATAATACTAATCCTTTGACATCAATGACAATATTTCCAAGAATCTCCCCCTTTGTCATGGATGACAACCTCAATCTTAAAACTGCCACATCCTGGCACCTAAACATACCATCATCTAAAAACATACAGTAACTCCCCCTTATTGTAGCAACCTGTACCTATTCCCTATACCTATTTTCTACACTTGTACCTATACCTATTATTCTCTCCCTTTGACATCAATGGCAAAGGGCCCACCTAGAGCTAACACTTAGCTCCCCCTCACTTGATACTAAACATCAATGGCAAGAAGTAATAGAAATTACTCCTAACTCCTCTCACCAATCATTGAGAAGACATCTGATTTTACTTGTCCTTTGAGAATCTTCAATCAACTCATTTGAACATTTCCTTTTGTATGAAACTTTAAGGTGAATCTTTGATCACATATTTGCCTTACACTCAATAGATTATGCTTATAAAACATTCTTAGTCTTGGTTCTACCATTATCCAAAAATAAAGTACCTTTTCTGGCTATCCTGGTAGTGGTTTTATCTCTAAATCTCACTGTACCACCATTGATCTTCTTTACTCTTATCTCCTGTCATATGCCTCAAACATCTGCTATCAATTAACCATGGCTGAACTTTACCTCCCACATGCAGAGCTATCTGCACCATCGTAGAATCTTCATGTTGTTTCTTCTGCCATGTACATGTCTGAACCTTCTCCCTGATGAATGGAGCTTTGAAAATTTGATCCTTCTTGATTGAATCTACATGAGTATCCTTTTTTTTTTCTCTAAAACTGTTAGCTCTTTTTCAACATTCTAATTTCTTATGACCATAATCATTTGAAACACTGCATATGCAAGAATCATTCTAATAGCCTCAAACCATAATACTGATGCAAAATTTTCTTCAAAAATATATTCCCTCAAAATTTATACAAATTAATCTGTCAACTCACCTTCTTGTCATGCAAAATATCCAAGACCCAATAGCATCCACCATGCTCCAATTTTTCTTCAAAGTGTCTCCTTGAAACCTAGAAGAGACACCCCACACAATAGGGTTCTAGAAATAAATCTCAGGAGATTCCCACATCTCCTTTGTTTCTTCCTTGATCTTTTTTTGTTTTTCTTTTAGAATCCGTTTAAGCATGTCTAACCTTTTTGACTTACTAACCTTATCATTTATGATGTTTTTCTTTTTCTCAACTTTTGCATCTATCTTATCTTGACAAAGCTCATGCCCAAATGTAACAAGAGATTCTGCACAATCCTTCTTATCCGATTCTTTATCTACTATAGCAAGTAATTAATTTTCATTCTTAAACTCAACCTGACCAACCTTTACTATTTTAGGTCCCCAAACTTGAATTTGTCTTTTCTCATATTTTCTAGGGTCTCTAAATCCTTTGTAATACCTTGAATATCTCTTTACTTTATTTTGGCATAATCTAGCAATATGTCCAACCTCATGACAACAAAAGCAAATAGTATTTCTCATAAATTTTTCTTGAATGTGACTGAGATCTCCCTTTGACTGATTACTTCTCCTCATATAGTCTCTTGCCTTATGACCATCATGATGACAAATAAAATAATGGCCATGAAAAGAATTTGAAAATTTAAAAGCATTGGGCTCCTGATCGACTTCTTTGATTTGCTTTCAAAACCTGCATCCTTCTTTCCTTGGAATGATATTTCATGATCTTTTTCAACCTTGATTATAAGATTCTTATGATTATCCTTTAGAGAACCTAACTCATCCTTCAAATGATTACACTCTTATTCTTTTGATGTTAAAATTGAATTTACAACCTCTAACTGATTCTTAAGATCCTGAATAAATATGTTATTTTATTTTACTTCTATAGCCAACTTAGAATCCAAGATACCCACCTTTTCCTTAAGAGCCTCAATCATAGATTTTAACTCTTGATTCTCCTTCTTTAGCTACTTGGCCATCTTATGCTTTTCCTTGACCTACCTTCAAGCTGTTAAACCCTTTCTGAAGGAACCTGCTCTGATACGAATTGTTAAGCATGAAATATACTAAGAGCGGGGGTGAATCAGTATATTATATATCTTATAAAACTTTCCCTTTATCAAATTCCACTTAATCAAACATTCAAGATATGCAATAAAACTTAAAAAATAAACATCACACAAGAGAGAGACACCAAATATAACGTGGAAACCCAATATGGGAAAAACCACAGAGAATCAATCTCAAATATATTCATGAGAACAAACCCACAAGAGCACCATTCCCCTTTGCCAAGTATAAACCTCAGCTACAATTCATGAGCACCAACCCACAAGAGCTTCAAACCCCTTTTCCAAGCACCAACCCAGCTACTATTCATTAGGACCAATTCATAGGAACACCAACCCCTTTGCCGAGCACCAACCTAGCAACATTTCATGAGCACCAACCCATAGGAACACCAACCCCTTTGCCAGGAATCAAATCAGCAACAATTCATGAGCACCAACCCACATGAGCACCAACCCCTTTGTGTATACCACACACCTATCTCTCAATGTTGCTATCTCAACAAATGATAGATCAATACAACATCTCTTTCCTCTTTCTCACTTTTGCTCTTCTAAGCTAGATATAACAAATACAAATCATATTCATCTCTCACAATTGCTCTTCTAAGCTAGACATTACAATATCAAATTAACCTCTCACATCCATATTACAAATGGCTACTCAAGCCTTTATTTATAGCTTTCCAAATGACTTTTGGCCTTCCCCCTTTGTGACCTTTCAATCCTCATGTAAAATGGCACCAATCTTGGATGACCCTTCATATCCAAGCATTTGAAAAGTCATGTGGTGACCCTTCATGACAAAAAATGTCCTTCCCACTTTTGTCCTTATCTTTGGTGACTTTTTGTATTCCTTAAAGTGTCCCTTCATGATAAATTTGCCCTTACTCTTTTGTCTTCACTTGGTGACTCTTGGTATTCCCCAAGATGACTCTTCTTGGGAAAATACGTCCCATCCTTATTTTGTCTTTACCCCATGGCTCTTCGACTTCTCCATGGGCCCTTCTTTTGTCTCATATGCAACCAAAAATATATTAATTAATATTAAATAAATAATAACTCATATTAGCCAAGATATATTTATTATCAAAAACATTAAATGCAATGGGGCCTTTATCACCAATAATACTAAACCTTTGACATCAATTACAATATTTCCAACACATATTATTGGTAACATCAAAGGTGAAATGAAAATCTAAAGGAATGATCTTTCGAAGAGGACTCATGATAATGCAACCTAGCCTAGCTATTTGAAGGAATTTATCACCATTAAAGTGAAGGGTCCAAGTATCCTCATACAAGTCAACATTAATTTCATTAATCTCCTCAATAACTACTTTTGGTTTAGTATTACTAGAGGAAGTGGAAGATTCATCAAGTTGGTTGGCTTCAAGATCAGTGGTAAAGCTATGAAAGTAATCATTAAAAGAGATATCTTGATTAAGACCTTCAATGTAAAAAATATTATTATCTAAAAGATCTCCTAAAGCAAAAAAGTGGTTAGAATGTGAGCTATGGTAAATTGGTTAACTATGACTTTCCATTTAATAACTTTTTGAGTGATGATGCAGAGATCAAATTCCATAATTAAGACCATCTATTTACCAATTCCATCTCTGGGAAGAAAGGCTTTGGAGAAAAAATGATGAATGGGGTCAGAATGAACAATGACATAAGTAGTTTGGTAAATCATATAGTGCCAAAGCTTTTCAACTATAAAATTGATGGTGAGGTAATCATGCTCAATTTTGGTATAACATGTCTCATAGTTGATGAGGCCTTGGATAATATAGTAGATAACATACTCTCTTCCCATATCATTTTTTTGGTCAAGCATTGCTCCAACTAAAATAGGTGTGGAAGAAGTATATAGAATCAAAGGTTTATCATTGGAAGGAGGACAAAGTGTTGGTGGATGAAGCAAAGAATCTTTCATGTTATCAAAAGCTTTTTGACATGGATCTATCTATTATAAAGTAGTAACTTTTTTGAGAATGAAATTGATGGAGTGAATTTGATATGCATTTATAGGATGAATTGTCTAATTTCCACAAGTTTGCCTAAATAAGTATGAATGTTAGGAATGAAATGAGGAATAGGCATCTTGATGATAACACTAATTTTCTAGATGTCAATATTGATGATATGGAGAGAGACTAAAAATCCTAACAATTTTCTAGATGTAACTCCAAAGACACATTTGCAAAGATTAAGTATAACTTTATATTTAATGAGATCATCAAAGATGATAGAAATATTGGAAAGATGATATTTACGATGTTTTGATTTAGTAATAAGATCATCTATAGAGGTTTCAATAATTTTATGAATGAGATCATAAAAAATATGGGTCATTTCTCATTGGTAAGTGGCTTCAATATTTTTTAGGCTGAAGGGCATTTTGACATAGCAATAGGTGCCCCATTCTATGGTGAAAGTAGTCTTATGTTAGTTCTTAGGTAAAATATGGATTTGATTTTATGTCAAAAGGCCATCCATAAGAGATAACATTTCATAACTAGGTATGGAATCAATAATGGAATCTATTGAAGGTAAGGGAAAGTTGTCTTTGGGACAAGCAAGATTAAGATTTTAAAAATAAATACAAATGTGAATGGCCATAGTGACCTTCTTTTGAATGAGGAAACTACTAGAAACCCATTCAGAATAATCCATTGATTTGATAAATTTAGCATCAAGTAATTTGATGATTTCCTTATGACATAAAGATGAAACTTTAGGTGAAAATTTTCATTACTTTTGATGCACAAGTTTATCATCAAGATAAGTAATGATTTTATGAAATATAATGCTAGGGTCAATGTCAAGCATGTCCTTATAGAACCAAGAAAAATCTTCACAATATTTTTCAAAGAATAAGTTAAAATTATCATTTTCAAAAGGTGAGAGTTCTTGATAAACTATGATAGGTCGAGGACAAGATATAGTACTAGATTTGATATGAGTAGTTTCTTCAATAATCATGGAATTATTGTCTTAAAATTGGTATGGTGCATTCGGTAAGGCAGAAATTGGATTTGTTTTAGGATCAATTCTACCAATGAAGTATTAAAGTAAGGAGTTTTAGTCTTAAAATTTCCAAGTTTATGATGTTGTCGAGGAAGCTAAGGTTCTTGATCATAAAGTAACTCAAGAATAGTTTCAGCACTAGGCAAGGTAGGAAGAGGACCATAATAATCAACATATACTTCAAGATAAAAAAATTGATTTCCATGATGATCAGAATTAGAACGTATCTAATGAGCATCGATGGCCTTGACATCTAGTGTAATTTTGGGAGTAGAATAAGTAAATGGAGTAGAATAGATTGGTGCATTGGTGGATTCAGTGATGAGAGATGGATTAGATATAATGATTGGATCTAAAGGTGATAAGGGAGGTGTAGGGACTTTTAGAGATTTGGAAGGAATAATTTTCTCTACCACCCAAGGAATATTGATAAGAGAAATATTGGCAGGAGGTACATGACCCTCAAGATCTAAGGTATGATCCACAAAAATGGTATGAACATCCTGATTAAAAGTATGAATTTGGGCTTAGGTTTTTTGATAATGATAGACATCTAAATCTCAAAATTGAGCTTGGGTCATCCTATATTTTTCATAATATGTTGGATAAATCATACATTCTTGAGAATCTAGGGGAGTTTTAGAGGATGAAATCCTGATATTACTATATATATGAGGAGAAATGATGAGAGGATCTTGAAATAATCTAGCCACTCCAAAATCATTACAAATGACAGAATCTTCTAGTAGAGAAGGCTCTTAATCATTACATGGAGGGGAAAATAGGTAATCTCATCCATGAGAGGAATAGTATAATCTCTTGGTAAGAGAGTAAGAGGAAGCCATTATGAAATGTAGGGAGGTAACTTGGTAGTATTGTAAGTATGTTGCAACTCATTGGTCTCATCATCATTGAAATCCACAAGAGTAACTTGTAAATCAGGATTCATGTTGATGAACTCAAGGAAAGGATCATTATTGATCTTAGGAATTGTAGGAACATGATATTGTGATTTAGAATTAGTTATTCTATTACTCCATGTGTTAAGATTGGCTTCATGCTTATATCATTTTACATTATGCAATAATTTAATACATTTTTTGTGAAAAGAAGCAATGGACCTCAATCAATGTGTCCATGGATGACCAAGGAGAATTTTATAAGATAAAATAAGATCAAGGACCAAAAGCTTGGTTTGAACTATCTTAGGTCATATGGTTAATGGAAAATCCAAATACAACCAAGTGACTTTTGATTAGTCTTATCAAACTAATGACAAGTAATATGAGTTTGTTTGAGATGATCCTTATTATAACCAACTTATTGTATAAGACATAAAGATGTCATATTAATATCAGAGCCTTCATCAACTAGAATTTTTTAGATAAGATTGATATTAATGGCTACTTAGATAAAGAGTGGAAAATCATCACCATGAAAAAGAATATCATCATTAATCATGTCCCTTCAAGGAATTTAATAGAGGGCTTAGAAGGACACGTAGTTTAAATGGTATTGATGTTAGTAGATTGATAATATATATTAGGTGGTTCTTCATCTATAAAAGAAGGATATTTAATTTCTTGAAGTTGTTGCATAAGGAATTTATGATGATAGGGTGAAGTGTAAACCAACTCCATAAGTGGAATCTTACAAGGAATAAAGTTAAATTATTCAATAAATTTATAATGAGATTTAGAAGAACCAAGACAAAGTTTAGATGGTAAATTAGATTTGGGAGGAATAGATGTGGTTAGAGGATCAGAAGGAGGAATTTATTCCTCATGTGCTTCTAAATCAAGATTTGTATTGGTAGTATCTTTAAGAAGTTGTTCCTCCAAAGATGGATTTTTAGGCTTGGTAAAGGGATCTTTATGAGCTAGTTTAGGATGGTAATTCACCTTAGTAAAGTTGACATATTGAAAATTGTTAAAGGATTGGTCATAATTGGCATCAATGGTACAAACATCCTTAGAAGTTGATTCATTATTTGAAGAAGATTTTATATTGTTAGAGCTAGAAGATTTATAAGTTTGTCATTTTTGAAAAGAATTGGAGTACTTTTGATGATGAAGATTGATCATATATTCATATTTGAATGAATCACCAATCACATAAGAGATAAAAAATTTAGTGAGCTTTATACAAGATTCATGAGAATGCCCAATGTCATCATAAAACCAAAAATATAGAATGGGGTCATACCACTAAGGAGGAGCATTGGGATAGATGAAAGGATTTGAGGGAGGTAAAAATTATTTCATTTGTTGAACTAAAAGAGGTGTATGATAAGGTGAAGGGACATTAGTTTTGGAAACTCTTTTTTTGGTTTATGAAGTATTACTAGTCATAGCATTAGATGTTTGGAAAGATACTTTAAGAATTTTATGATTAGGTTTAAATTGCTTCATGAAAATGTCTTGATGTTTAGCTCCATCAAGAGATTCATTAAGTGTTTGGGGAGTAAATTTTTGAACCTTATATTGGAGAGTGGTAGTTAAAGTGGTGATAAAGAGTTTTAATAGGTTATCATTAGTCATGTTATGATTTGCTTTATGAGATAAATATTTCCATCTCTTGATAAACACATGAGTTGATTCAATTAGACATTACTTAGCATTGATGAAGTGGCTAAGACAATTTTTAATAAGATCATTGTGTTGAAACTCTTTAACTAAAGGATTAACCAAATCTTCAAGTTTCCAAATAGAATATTGAGGTAGCTAATTATACCATTCTAATACATCATCGGTAAAGGTTTTGACTAAGAGTTTAGTTGTAGAAAAGGTATTGGTTTGGATTAAATCTTTGTAAAGGTTGTCAAAAGCTTTAAGAAATGAAGCAAGGTATTTAGTCCCATCATATTTTATAGTTGGAGATATGTTACCAATATTAATGGATACAATAAAGGGGGATAAAGGCTCATTTTTGAATAGTTTGAATCATCTTGTTATTGATTATGGGTTGAGGAATAACATTACCTAAGGCATCCTGAAGAGGTAGAGGTTTGAAATTGGGATTAGCTTGATGATGCATAGTTAGAGGTTAATTTGCCATATTGATTAAATGTTGTTGAATTTGAATAATTTTATAGGTGTTATAATATTGCACAGTGTTCATTTGTTTGATAACTTGGACTAAAAATTGGGTTGTATCAAGAGGTGGTTTGGTGTTTGTAGGAGCACTCCCCAAATTGGTATTAGGGGGAGGATTATTATAAGAATGATTAATATTGGAATTATTAAGTAGACATGTACGAATTAATCCCACAATAGTTTTAAGATTGTGAAGATGAGAAGTATCTTGGTAAGGAAAGGATCTGATCCATCAACTTCATCTTGAGGTGTTATTTGCACCATGTTGTAGGTCATGGATAAAGGTGGAGAAGATGTGCCCCAAGAGTGAAGGTGCTCTTAGGAGGAAAAGAGAGGGATAAATAAACATCTCATATAGTATCTAAATGGATTTAAGTTATCCAAGAAGATTATAATAGGAGATTTAATTCTAACTAAAGAGAGATGAACATAATGTAAAATTGGAGAAAAAAGTAACTAGATTGATGAACAAGGAAAGTAAAAAATAGTACAAGGTTGATTAGGTCAATGTAACACAAAAAATAGGGTTTGAAAATAATATAGGGTTGACTGGGTCAATCTAGTATAGTAAATAGATGTAGGAGAAAGAGGTGAAAAGGCATATAAACTATATAAGTTTGATTGGGTTGATCTAGTATAGTGGATAGGGGTTGAAAAAGGTATAAGGTCAACTGGGTCGACCTAATACAATAGACAAGGAAAAGGAGAAAGTTAAATAACATGTTGTGACCTGAAATAAGATAATTTTTGCAGCTAATTTAGGAAAGTAAGAGCTGAAGGGAAACAAATAGTCAATTGGATCGATGTTGGCCAATCCAATTGAAGCACATAAAACAAAATATTGCACTGATTAGAGTATGGGAACTATAATAAGCATGAAAATAATACAATAAAGGTGTGAACTAATTACTAACATATAAAGATTAAATCTATTTTGAAACAAGGTTTAGTGTTAACACTATATGCACAAAATACAAAATAAGATCGATAGGGTCAAACCTGTACTATGTAAGCAAGGTACAAAAATGAATAGGGTTGGTCAGGGTCAACTTAGTTATTTTAGAGATCACATAAAACATAGAACTAGGTTGATAGGGTCAATCTAGTTGACAATACATGGGTAGTTTTGAAGATTAAAAACTATGAAAGGAAATGTAGTAAAAGAAAATGATAGAGAGATAAAAAGGAACCTTGGTGGATCAAAGATGTGAATAATGAATATTGATTATCAAGAACCTTGAAGAATGCTTGTGAAACTTGTTAATTGGGTCAACTGGGTTGATCAAGCAATGTAGGGACCTATTGTAGAAGCCTAAAAATGTATAGGGTCAACCTAGTATGTTTTTTATATGCCTAAAATGTGTATAGTGTCGACTAGATTGACTTAGTAGTCTGAATTGGAAGTTCAAAATTATGGAAACCTATACTAGGTCATCTAAGTTGATCTAGTTGATTATTCCTAAAAACATGTGTATAGAGATTAGAATTGGGTTGATAAATTTGATCCAATATGAGAGATATATGATAAAAATAATGCTAAAAAGAATGAAATAAAGTGAAATAAATATTACAAGGGTTAGTTTCACATTAGGTTCACTAGATTGTATGTAATCAAAAATGTATCATGTCTATAAATCAATCCTAGCTCAAAAAATATAGAGCCTACCTACACTTCTAATTAGGAATATATTTGTTAAGCGGAAACATGACCAATATGGGGATATGCTAGACATGATTAAGGGATCACTTGTCATAATACACCGTGTGAGGTAGGGTTACAAAGCCTATAGTCTAACACAATCATGAAACAACTCTAAAAGAGTCCTAAGGTTTAATATTTAACCTATGCTAATAAATAAGAAATTAAATCTAATCTAGTGCAAACCAAAGCTTGTGCATAATAAAGGGGTTATTAAAGTAATCAAAACATGTATAAGTGAATATCAATTAAACTAAGTATGAGTAAGACCCTAATACATGGAATGTGAAGAGTAATATTATTTGATCCAACACTTATGCTACTTATATCTACTAAAGAGAGGAGAACAAAGTTAGGATATACTTACCTGAATGTGAACCCACCGAGACTAAATCTCTCCCTTGGCCAAAAGGGCTTCACAAGAGGTTGTTATGGTTTGTAAGGATCACTAATAAAGGCCAAATCATCCAAAAATTATCCACAAGACTAGATTCTCTAATTAAAAACCCTAAGTTCAGACTCCTCAATTATAATTGTGGAAGAGAATATTGTGAAGAAGTGCGAGAAATTAATAAATATTGATTAGATATATCAAATCATGACTAAATGATCTTGTATATATAGGTGGATCTTTACCTAAATCCTCCTAAAAACTTTGGATACACAGGGTTGGCCATGGTTGACCCAATGTGTTTTTGGGAATAATTCCCTAGGTTTGAGATAGGTCGGTCATAAGGATAACAAACCCAAAAAGTGAAAAATACCCTAAACTATATAGGCTCAACCATGGTCAATGTAGTTTAACCAATATTCTAGAAGGGAATTAAAGAAAGAAAAGGATGATGGAAAGAGGAAAAATATTGTTGGAGTGTGCAATGGAGGATTAATAGCTTAGGGAATGTTTTTAAGAGCTAGTTGTAATGGTAATAATGTGGCAATAAGGGACAACAATCCTACAAAGCACCAAAGGTCTGCCTACCTCTTTTTTGTGCACCCCTTAAGGTGTGAACTTAGAGAGATTGAGTCTTGATGGGTTCCTAAAATATCTAAAGCATCAACAATCAATAAAGGTTTATAAATATTATGTGTATATAGAACACCTAGTCCATCTCACTCTTTGATCTTAAATACCACATTGCACAACATGCATGATCACTCTTCCTCTCTTTGATACAGGGCACATTTATTATGAGTCTCTCATGAGACCCATTGGTTAGTCATATCTCTCCTTTTGTACATATATTATGATTATATATATAAAAAGAATATAATATGTTAAAAAATACAAAAACATTCAAATATTTTCCAAAAAAATACAAATTTTAGATTGGATATATTTTCATGTTTACATTCCTTATATTTTGTAGGTACTACATGTGATATCTATGTGAGTGTGATTCAGATTTATCATACATAAATGATTCACTTATTCTCCTCAAGTGTTCATAGATTCTTACAGGGCAAAGGTCCATCACGCATATTTAGATTTGATACTATTTACCCACTAGGAGAACATACATAGATATGTAGATTTAGTATTTATATAATCACCCATTGGGGTAAATCCTATACATAACTTCCAATTCACTAGGTTATATCATTATATACTCCATATCATAGATTTAACATATTTTATATCATGATATTGATCTTCCTATAATAAACATATTTAATGCTAAAAACCACTATAGACTCAATATATATATATATATATATATATATATATATATATATATATATATATATATATATATATATATTAATATGATCATATGTAGATTTGTACATGTTTATCCATAATTTCATTTCTAGCTTTCTTAGTTCAAATTTGACCATGTCTCTTTTCTTTTACATCTATTCGATGGAATTTGAATATGTCATTGTTATATGGATATAAACCAATTTATTCCATTATGTTTAGGATTTATACATGTGCTAATGTCCTTATGTGTGCCTTCTTGATTGTATATGTTAAGATTTGAACATGTCATTATATGCTAGCTCATTCTCAGACTTAGTGACATGTGACCATGTTACTTGTATTATGTCCCTTTGGCATACTTTATGTGCCTCATGTTTTTGTATTTATGGTTTTATGCATGCATCATGGACATGACACTTATATCTTATTTTTTGAACTCACATCTAGCTTATGATGCCATGAAGAACCTCATGCATCTCCCCTTCCTCCTTGGGTGCCTTGATGGACATCATGCCTAATACACCTAGGTACTTACTCAGATTACACTTAGATTTTTTGTCCATATACATTATTACATCATTCTATCTATCTTCATGACCATGTGAATTTTATATCTAACAAACATCATACATTACCAATTTATGCTCAAATTATTTTACATTGTGATGTCATTTATACACATTATATTAGATTATCACGTAGATGTCATATGTTTTTAGTCTAGCACATAAGATGTGTATATTTTATTTTAAGGATAGTTAAAATAGAGGTCCAATAACTCCCCTCAAAATATGGGGCATTCACAAGGGTTAGTTATAGATATTAGGCCACCGTAGTGCACTCAAAACATAGTTTTTAGCATGCAAACATAGAATATAGAACTCAGATTAAGTAAAACAATATATAAAATATTTAGATAGATCAGTTTCAATTTGGCACAAAAAAACATAAGACACTAACAAAACATAGAGGACACTAAAATAATGTTCTACTATCCAAGGGACTGCACTTGTGTCTAGTATCCGTAGAAAGAACAAAATACAGATTGGCCAAAAAGGTATAATAATTACAATTTAAGCTAGTATAATATCAATCATAGATTATTTAGTTATGATCCATTTATTTTTAGTTTTGTAAAGAATAATACTAGTTTTATTCGATTAGGGGAGTCATGCACATCATAATTAGTCCCATTTCATTTTCATATATGTTCAAATATAGATTACTATAACTTAGTCTAGAATCCATATGCATAGATATCAGAATTAGGGGCATGTGCATGGCACATTATTTCTATTTACTCATTTATGCACTAATTGGTCAGATGGAATGGAAAAATACACATCATTCTCTATGTTGTATACTCTATGTACCATTTTCACCAATTTCACACTAGATTAATTCCTTATTCCATCTATAGTGGTTGGTATTACTGAGTAGTTCCTCAACTACATAGTTGAGTACCCAAGAGGTCCCTATGCTAATTTTCATTTTAGTTTTCTAAGTAGACCTAGATCTATACTATAAATTTTTACTCACATCACATAGCTTCAATTACATTTAGTTATTTCAATACAAATGCATCTACTACACATGGGTAGGTAATGATGAAGCCATAGCCTACTTGAGTTCTTGATCCACATACATAGGAGAGTTGGACATGCAATCAATCTAATCCAAGTTATTCATAAATTATAATCCACTAAATAGGGGTGGGAAATGCTGGGGTCAAAACTAAATTTATTTCATGAGCCACCCAAACATGGGGATTGAGCAAGCCATTAACTAAATCCAAGTTATTCACTAATTTGATCACCAGCTACACACACAAGATGTCACCAAGTTTTTTCATTAGTTCACATATCAAAAAAGGTTTATTCATTACTTTCCTCTCTCTCTTATATATTTACTCATTATTTTCTTTGTTTTTGATAGTCCTTAAGTAAGGACTAATTCATCCATGTTTCATTTGTAGGATACACAATGGAGCACGCTTCACAAACTAAAACCTAGATTCATTGGCTTCACATCATAAGAAAATCAAAGTACACTTATTTTTCCTTTATCATAGTCATTTTTATTTATTGAATTTATATAATAAATGTTGGGGGAAAAGGTAGTCATATAAAATGTCACTTGAGTAACATGATTGTCACTTGAGACCACCATATCCCTAGCTTTGTTGTAGACCTAGATTAGGGCTTATTTTGATCCTTATCTAGATTTTGTGTGGGTTTAACACATCTTTAGATGTAAGTAGTCACAAACCATATCCTAGGAATAAAAACCCCTAGTGCACTAGATTCTACCACCTGGACACTAGAATGACCCTTTGGGAACTAATGCACTACACTAGTGACCAAGGGACCACATTCTTATCCCTTTCCTTTCTCCTCTAATGGGTATATTTTAATTTCTAAATAAACCTTAGGGTTGGATTAGAAATATTCCACATCATAATAAGTACTAGATCAATATATATACACCACTTTTATCCCTTTACCCACTAGATGGAAATTAGATGCAAATACCCACAAATAAGCTTAAAAACATGTGAAAATCATGGTCACTAATCCTTATTCTATCATACTTCTATACATATATATCTATAACACTCCTAATCTCTAAGGTAATCAAATTTATAGTCATGGGTCACACTCAAAGCACTCAATCTAAAACTCATACTAGTATTCACTTGCACTAACACCAACACTTATATTAGGATAACTACATCAGGATTTATCCCCTCTTGAGTTATTAATATGTAGGCAAATCTCATCATAGTAGGGTGTTGAGGTCACATCCATCCTATCTAGCTAAAATTACATGTATTCTAATTATGTTCCTTAAATACCCTAATAATATAGAGGTCTTAGATTTTGTATTCTAAATCAAACATAAATAGATAAAATACATTGATCAAGAACATATAAAAATAGGCACAGGCATCTCAAAATCTTGCGAAGATCCACCCAAAATATCATAGTCTTTACTTATAAGGGACACTACTACACCCTAAAGGAAACTATCATAGTGCTCTATTGTCTATAGGACATTGCCATTATTTTAGATTAGTTTTGACTTCATATTATTGTTGATGAAACCCTACCAAGTATTTTCACTAATTTAATACATATCAACAATCCATCTCAGTCAGTTTCCAACTAAGTACATTTTTTTCTAGTTCATTGCTATTTTTAGAATAATCATATTAGGTGAATTATTGTACAAATCAATGGTTGTATTTATTGCATCTTTATTATATGATAGGGTATATTTTATCATAAAATATATTTTAATTCATGAATATTCCAATTTTTAGATTTTGGTTTTGGTGGTTTTTTAGGTTTGGTAGATGGGACTAGATCACCAAAATTTTAGGGATATAATTTTTTTTTGGGTCAGCTCACTAAAGCTTTACATCACTATCTTAAAAAATAGTTTAATTCACCACACACACACACACACACACACACAC
The DNA here is from genome assembly GCA_037957365.1 of Torreya grandis. Taxonomy (NCBI): domain Eukaryota; kingdom Viridiplantae; phylum Streptophyta; class Pinopsida; order Cupressales; family Taxaceae; genus Torreya; species Torreya grandis. Next base: position 698,507 of record JARHVA010006536.1, on the reverse strand, counting down.
ACACACACACACACATAAGATACAAATCAATCCCTTTGAATCCTAACATATCCAAATAAAAAATTTGAATGGCAGTGTCGAATGATAGTGTTGAACGGCCCTGCCAAATGACAGTGCTGAATAGACCTACAAAAACTTTCACTAGGGTTAAAGAACCATACTACCAATAATAGGTGGAAAAGAATAAGGAAACAAAAATTTTAAACCCCAAAAGAAATAACCATTAAATGTACCTCACATTTTTTAAGGATACCAAAGTGACTTTGAATGTAATGTAGAAGCAAAACACTACATGTGCACCTTTACATTTGCCTGGCTATCCTATAAAAATAGGAAGTTCACATTTTATTAAAGGATTACCTTTTTAATATGAATAGAATTCAAATTTATAAGGGGTTTATAATGGGAATTTAAATTCCATGTGTCAGTAGCAAGTAAAAAATGATAGTGCATATTTTACAAGTATTACCTTTGTTTTAAAAACTAGTTGATACTAAAAAGATTAAATTAGGAATTGGTGAAGCTACCTAGAAACCATGTCATGGATCCATTAGATAGCTTAAAAATTCATCCAAAGTCATATGATATAGCTAAAAAAAAATTTCAAAAATGTCTATTGTGAAGATGTAGGGAATGATTTAGATGACATGGATAATGAACAACAAGAGATGGTAGTTGAAAAATGATCAAACAATAAAAATATGAAACCCTTGGTGATATAAATATTTAACTATTGCATGAAATTCAAGATTAGTGACCACCATATAGACTAATCCTAATTCTAAATTCCATGCAATTATTCAATCTTTATGTCACCAAGGGTTTCATCTTTTTTATTGACTAATTATTGTTCAACTACCATCTCTTATTTTTTGTCATCCCTATCATCTAAATTTCACCCCACAACTTTATAATAGAGATTATAAACCATTTTTTTAGCTATCCCATATGATTTTGGATGGATTATGTAGGTATATAATGGATTCATGATATTTTTTACCAAAAGTAGCTTGACTAGTTCTTGATTCAATTTTTTTCATATCAACTGGTCTAAAACAATGGCAATACTTGTAGATGCACACCATAATTTTTTCTAAATCCTCACACATGGAATCAAAAGTTTGATTATAAACCCCTTGTAAATTTTATTTCTCTTGACATTCAAAAAATTTCTCCTTGAACAATGTGGACCTTTTATTTCTACATGATATAGTAAGGTAAACGTACAAGATATTCCTCCATTTGTTGTAGGTCAGGTCAAGGGGAGATGTGGTGGTGGAATAAAATGCATAAAATGAGGGCCAAGGAAATAATTTATAGGACCCCCTATCAATCCTCTATTTCATCCCAACCATTTTGCCTAAGCTTCTAAAAAATCCATTCAGTCTAGCTAAAAGGGTTTTACCAGATGACACAACTAACAATGTTGCCTATTTGAAAGGGCTCTACCATCTAACTATACCAATGGAATAGCCATTTGGCTCTCCTCTTTATTAGATCCATTGAGTAGAACTGAATAGATGCACCATCAACACAACTAAACAACTCTACCATGGGTAGAGACTTTTGGATCTACCATAGACAGAGATGAATAAATCTTCATGGGTAGAGCCTTTTGACTCTATCATAGAAAAAGCTAAATATCTCTACCATCAGTAGAGCCAAATGGCTTTCCCATTGGTGGAGCTGAATGACACTTCCCTAGGCTTTTGGTGAGCAATGCAGCACTCCATCCCTCCTCTTGAAGTTTGATGCATAATGCCATGGGGTCTTTCTTAAACATCAAGTCGAGAAAAAAATTAGGAAGGAATGTGAATTTAGGTTTTTTAAAAATATGTTAACCAACAAAAAGATCTACAATGTTTGTCTAATCACTTATTTCATCATCATTAACTAAAATTTTAGGCTCTTGGATATTAACTAGGTTGTTCAAATAAACCTAAAACAATTCACCTCTTGGATTGAACCTAGTAACATAAAAATATGGTTGGGTGAACGGGTAGATATTTTGGACATCCTAATTCACCAAGGTTGCAAATCAGATTCACCTAAATGAATCTAAGGGGGTTTCAGATATGGGCTCTTAAAATTTACCCTGTTCTTTGCTTTATTGTTCAATCCCTTTGAAAACCTATGTTTTTAAACTCCATAATCACATTAAAAGTTAAATCATAATGGATAGTCATTTAAACTATGAGGGAAAAAAGTAGTGAGGAGCTAGTCATTAGACATATAATCTGAGCATGTTTCATGTAAATATCATATATTATACTCTAGGTTAACCATACCATCATACAAAGTAGGTTTGGGTACCATAAATTTGAATGGTAAAGGAATTATAACTATATTTTATACCAAATGTGTATGTAAGAGCATGTCAGTCTCATGAATAATATGGTCTAGTATAACCCTGATAAAGATATAACACCTTAGACTATAGAGAATTTATTTCTTGCCAAATGGATTGCACATCTAAAAAAAATGGATGCGTATTAGCATTAAGAGGTAGTGATGTGGGTGAAGGTTAGCTAGTTCTAACTGGTTGTTATAGAGTGTGAGTTGCCCCTATTATAAGTGTAACAATATTAGTATGTGTGGGATATGAGGATTAACCAAGTGATGTGTTCTTGATTTCCATTATATCTTGAAAAATCTATGCATGATCATGGGGATATTCATAAAGTCTATCTATAAATTTTTTTAATACCTTATCTTTATTAATTATTATAGTATCATCATTGAAGTGGGGGGAAGTGTGTCTTGAGTCATATCTTATGTATCATCAATATATTGATTGGATTTCTCATCTTATGGTGTATTATCATTAAATTCCACATAATAAAGATGTTTATGATCAATGAGGGGGTATTAATTGGTGATTTATCCATGGTATAGACTTGAACATAAATAATTTGGATATGCTCAATAGGGTTACCACTAACCCTAGAACTTTTTCTTAAAGGAAGAGATGTAACATTTTGAGATGGAATATAGTAAAAAGAATGATAGAGGGATGCTATAACAAAATATATAAAATATGAAAATCCTATCACAACAAATGTAAATATAAAAAATAAGGATAAAAAACCTAGGATCATCTAAGGCTAGGGATTTTGCACTATTTAAAGTAAAATAAGTTCTATTTTATTATTTTTAGAATATTGGAGTTATATTCCTAAATAATAAAGGGGATGAGAAATGTAAAATATTAAATAAATATGCTTTTATTAACCTACTAATTTGTGTAAATATATAGTATTTTTTCCTTTTTTAAATATAGTAGGTAGTGAGAGAGATTAAAAATTAGCTTATTCTGACTGATTTGGACTGAGACAAGGTCTGATACTAGAAGATCAGGATTGAGAAATAGTTGGAAACAAGTCTCTGGACTTCATTTATTAATTAGCTAAGAGCACAAAAAATAGGATACCCTATTTTATAGCACTATATTCGTATTCCAATGTTTCTTTCTTGAGGATAAAATATTCTTAGGTTATATTCAAAATGCTTATGTTACCCTATCACTGTAATATAGGGTTTGAAACCTCACAGAGCTTGATATGTGCCAAATTTAGTCTTAAAAACCCTTAGGATCTCCTAATGTTTTTACTTGAATACAAATGTGGGAAAGAGAGAGAAGGGGTTAGTGTATAAAGGATATACTAGATTTCACACCCCATGTGTGGGCATGCTACCTACATACCAATACTCTAAAGAGGGATAAATCTAATGTCATTCTCTTATTAAAGTTCTTTGCTTAATTTTCATATGATCAATGCAACTAGAATGAAAAATTGGATGTAATTTAGCTAGCTAGGGATTGGTGTAATGACTTGAGTAGGCTTGAAACTGTGTTGGAAGGTTATATGCAAAGAATAGGGAGGAGTGTTTGAGTGTACTTGCTTGTATTCTTACATCTCTCTTGAAAATGAGTGTCAACCCCTCTAAATGGAATTTAAATGAAATTTTATAAGGAAAATAATTATCATGGGTTAAATGAATTTGTGTGAGGCCGATAGGGAAAAAGATAAGGAACTGGAAGAATCTAACTATTGAAGGTAAAATTGAACTTAGACAATAGTGTCAAACATAAGACACCCTAGGTTCCAACACTCCTATCCTATTTTGGTGATGTTTTCCTAAGGGGATGAGACCTATGGAAATGGATCTCAACCTAAAAGGGCTACTTAGGTCTAAAAGGGCTAAGTTTAGAAAGCTTTAGATGACTGAGAATCAGTAAAAGAAGTAGCCATGAAGGGTTGTGTGAGCCAATAGGAGGAATTATGGATTAGGTGTCTTAGCCATACTAAAATAATATACTTTTGAATTTTTCATGACTAAATTACCCCCCTCCCCCCTCCACCCTTTATTATAGTTATGTAGTAAAGTGAAATACTAGGATAAAGTAAAAATAAGAATCATACATGAACATACCTGTAAGGGTGAAGCTCACGAAGTTGTGTGATGTTAGATGTGCACAGACAGAGCACATTGTGAACTATGAATCTATAATGAAAACATAAATTAGATCAATTATTACTAGATAAGATATATATAAAATAATAATGTATAAGAGCTAAGAGGAAGAGAAAGGAATGAATACACCTCACTAGGTACATGAACCAATACAAAACCTTTTGTGATGTTGGAATGTGCTAGATGATGTTGAGTGTGTGTTGAATCAAGAGTAATATCATGAATGGAGCTGAGTGCTCAATTCCCTAAAAAGTGGCTCAATAATTCAAAGGTTTTACCTTTGGCTCCATCATCTCCACCCATGTGAAGTTAATGAATCATGTATGTGCTAATCGATGTCTAGATTGTGTGTCTAATCCCTCTTGAATAGGGGGATCAAGAATAAAAAGGTTAGCTAGAACCTTATCTCCATCATTGCCTTATAAAGTGGAGCTATGAAGTGATACCAGTATGGAATAAATGTCATACGAGAGGGCTCATGGAGCCTATGGATGTGTTGGAAATTTGATAGTGTGGTATGGATAAGCTAGATAGATACTGGAAACTAGGTCATTCTTGGCCATTTTGAAATATGAAAAATAGGCTTGTATGAAAGCCTCTCCAAAATTGATGTAAAATGCTTATATGAAAGCCTCCCCAAAATTGATGCAAAATGGTTTTATAAAATCTAAAGTAGGAACTTGAGTACTTAGAAATCTAAACTTGTATGAAAGTTTAATTAAAATGTGATGCCAACTAATTGCTGCAGATGGAGTAAAGCACATAACTACTAATAATGCCTAGAATAAACTAAACTTAGAAAGAAAAGAAGATCAATGTTCCATAAACATTGCCCCCAATCACTGATGTTTGGAACTTAGATTCTGATCTAGAAGTTATGCCAACTACCTAATCTGATCTGAAAGTGAGAACCATCATGTCATGTATGATAGCCCATTGTATGTGAGAAAATTATACTAAAACTGTTGAATTTAACTAATTTGGAAGTGCAAAAATATCCCTAAACTACATTTTTTTCCAATTTAGAAACCCTAAATGTTTTCCTACCTAGATAGGAGAACCAAAATGTGGAAACCTCTATGTTTGGTGCTACTATCCATTTTTGGTGTTGTTATTTGGTGTGAAAATTGACTGATGATTTGAAACTATCAATTTTTTTTCTTTGATCGATTTGACTTGTAGATTTTGTATTAAATGTTTTGAATGCTACTATTTTGACTATTAAGAAGTTTGATCTCTATGACAAACCCTTATTTTATGGACCCTATTTTGAGGGTAGGAATGATGAACCTACCATGACTAACCTCAAAAGAAAAAGAGTTATGAAACTACTCTAAGCTATATATGTGCAATATATAACATTGAATATTTGATAATATATTTTAAGATATACAAATATTTGAATTTTTAGATTGTTAGATCAATATGGGTATGCCTAGATAGATATAAAAATTTAAGATCATGTGCATGATATTGAACTGGACTATAATGTTATATATTAGTTTTTAGTTGTTAGTTTGTTAGTAATCATGGAGGGATGGAGCATGATGTCCATCATGGCATCTAAGAAGCAAGGTAAATACATGATTAAAGTCATGTCATTACACATAGTGATGAGAAAACAAGAAATAAAGCATATGAAGCAAGATGTATACAAGGGTGGCCAAGGGGCTGTACAACTAAGGGACATGGACACATGTCACTCAAACTAGAAGATAAGAATGGAAATCATGTTCAAATGCCACATACACATACAAGTGAACAAGTAAAGCTAGCATAAGGGCTATATGCACATATAAAAGTACAAGCAAAGGACATTGGCAAATTTACTAAGGCACACACATGAATAGAGTCAAAGGACATTGGCATATGTCTTAAGGCACAAACAAAAGACAAACAAGAATTGGAAATGCAATCACGCAAGCTATGATAAGCAAGGAATGAAATCAAAAGTAAGAACTAGAAGATACAAAAACATCTAGCTAATCAAAACACATGTGAAAGTATGCAAAACATGTGTAGTATAAGACTAAGTATATGATAAGAAATACACAAGTGTTGGGTACTAGTGAAATGTCAATGTAGTAATTTGTGTAATATAATAAGTAATGTGCATCAGTATGATAACTTAGAGTGTGTTGTATATGAATGACATAACTTGGATGGTGTAGTCATGTAGAATATGCCACCAGTGGGTATGTATATTAATGTGTGTCTCAAATTTAGAAGTATAAATTCCCCCTCGATGGGTAGAGTGAAGCAATCAAAGAGTTGGATGTAATCACACACACTCAAAAGAGATCAAGTGAAGCATGGTAATGTAGATAAATAGACATACAATATCATGAAACAACAAATGTAAGTCCTAGCATGATAATAGTAATGTAAACATGGATGATGCATATAATCAAAAAATGTTTTTGGTCTTTTTTTAATTTTTAAATGTTTTTGTATTTTGAAATGTCATATTGTTTTTGTATTTTTGAAAATATTTAAACTATGTAAAATTAATTAGGAGAGCTTATGTACAATCAATGATAGAAAGAAATGATACTAATTGATGAGTCTTAGATGAGACCGCCTATCATGGTGTCTTGTATCAAATAAGGGAATCATACATGATCTTAAGGCATGATGGAGTGTCTAAGATTGTTCAACTGAAATCTATGTATGTTGTGACTATTCTGAATATCTAAATTGGAAATTGAATGTGGGGTCCCCCTAAGACTTTGAGAAGTAGATGTAATTATAGGATTCTTAGGGACCCATCTAAAAGTAGGAGAAGAATCTCTATGAATAGGTTCTCTTTATGTATATGTATGAGACTATAGTATAACTACTCAAGGTGTGAACACTATAGCTAAAAGCTATCTAAAATCCTAAAATTATGGGGGTGTATGAACCCTATGTACTAGTGATGGATGCCAAAATTATGTTTGAATCTAAACTTGAAGCTGAACTAAAAATGGAGTGGAAACTAAAATAGGTGGCAGAACTGGAACTAGTGACTATAAGCTGGTAGATAACTCTAAAGTGGGGAATGGTGACTCATAAGGAACTCTACCAATTACAATAACCTGATTAGTGTGAATGAATTTCATACATTTTGGAATTGTAAAAGGTACTTCCCTGAGTTTTTTAATCCATGGTCAACCAAGTAATATTTCAAAAACTCCTTCACTGCGAACTATAGTGAATGGTGTCGCCATATATGTAGGACAAACCTATAATGAAAGTACTATCTCACCCAATAAACTCTGTATATGCCCACTAAGACCACTAGTAACTATATCTATCAGAGTGATATCCTACTCTAAATAACCCAAATGTTGAAGAAGTGTGAAAGTGCACATGTTAATACTGGAACCATTGTCAATGAGTACACTAAAAATAGGTTTATTATAAATATGTGCTATGATAAATAGTGTATTATAACCTATATTATCCTCAATAATCTCATGATCTAAAAAAACATCAAAGGCTTAGCTGGAATTCTAGACTCATACACTCTTATCATACCACTCAAAGGATGTGACTCAACTGAAGGTGCCTGGTATGTATGGTGAATACCTAATGTGTCCCCTTGATATTATTTATAATTTTATGGAAATGGATCTGAAAATATTCTCAAAGCTTCATCCTATTTTGGTTTTGCCTTTAGAGGCTCAATTAAAGTTCCTAGATCAAGTAGATTAGCATCAATCAAATCTTTTATCTTATGTCACAAACTAATGCATCTGTTTATCATATGGCCTAGTGCCCTGTGAAAATCACAAAATGCATGATGATCATATCTTTTGTTGAAGAGGATTTACTGGATCTACTACCTTAATAGGAGGGAGAGTGATGATTTTACATTCCAATAACTATTATAAAAACTTGGCTAGAGAAATTGGTAGATTCGTAAATGTATGACGAGGAGGTGCTGATAAAACCACATGCTAAGGGGGATTGAAATCCACATTAACTATTATTTGATTCTGATTCTTATTATGATTGATTTTGAACTTATATGGGACTTTGTTGTTACACTTATTAGTTATTTTTGGGATACTTTAATACTTAATTTTTCCAATTGAAATTATCTTGACTTATCTTCCTTTGAGTGTATGACATAATTCAGTGAATAAAGAGAATCTTTTGAACATAATAGATTCATGCAATGCTGGTAAAAGGCTCTATTTGAATATGTCTTATAACTCTTGATCAACCATGTGGCTAGTTAATTTAGCTAGAATAGTCTTGTATCTAAGAACATAATCTATGAGGATCTCATTTGACTTGTGTTTCTAATGTGTAATCTATGCATATGAAACATTGGCACCAATTTTGATACTAAAATGTGCTAGGAACATGTTTTCTAGAGGATTGAATGCTATGACTGACTGATTTAGTAGATTATAAAACCACTATAAATCATAATCCTTTAGGCTACATGGAAATAACTTGGTAAGTAGCCAATCATTGGTTACATAATCCAAGAATGTTTCATGAAATGCTCTCAAATGTGTCTCTAAATCACCCTTGCCATCATAAAGAGTAAGCTTGGGTTGAACAAAACCTTGTGATAAGGGTGTAGAATCAATATGATGTGCCAATGGTGTATGCAAAAGAGAAAAATAATCCAAATCCTATGTAGATCCAGTGGTAGCTTACTCAAGATGTTGCACCTTGGCTTGAAGAGATCATATCTCTTGCATAAGGGCTGCCACATCAGGAGATAGGGATGTACTAGCTATAGCTAGTGGCATAGAAGAAGGTTGAGTTGTTATAAGGTGGTTGAGACATAGTTTCCCCCATAGTGTCATTTGTAACTAGCTTCTCTATGGTTTGAGAATATTTCCCATTGGTTACTTTTTTTTTGTTCTTATTATAAAATTCTAAACATGTCATCTTGCATATCTAGATATTTGGTTAAGAGTTCATAAAGTTTTCTTTTGTCAATTTCATCAAAACCAATATATTAAGCCATTGGTAAAGTAGGAAAACAATTTTAAATGTGTTGAAATGCTTTTTAATACATTTTAATAGGAAATTTTATATAGATGGAAAGTACTAAATATAAGAAATGCAAAGTCCAAAAAATAGTGAATTGGAATTTGTGCAAAAAGGATACTAAGCTACCAAACATGTAAGGTGATACTGTAAGAATCAATAAGAAGATATTACATGAAACTATGGATTTTATAGAAGTAATTGTCAAAAATACTATGAATTTTTAATTCTTAAATTGATTTTTTGAGTTTGATATTTAACTAAAATGTAGAAAACTGATTGGAATATGTTTGAAAAATCACTGGGAACTAGTTGATGCAACTAGGGGTTGAATTTTTTTAATTAGTATAATAATTTTAAAAAAATAATATGAATTTATAGAATTTATTTTGAAAAATTTAGGAAAAATCTAAAAATATTTCTAAAATTAGAAATATATTTTTCCTAGTGGTTTGAAAGTGTTTGTATCCAAATAAGACTTAGTATGTGCAAACTAGGGTTTGGGTGAATTTATTAAAAATATTTCAATTAATTTTTAGTTTTGTTATTTTTGAATTCAATAAAAATCAATAAAATATTTCAAAAAATTATAAATAATTAGCCCTAGGGTTTTTAGGGTTTTGTGCAAAAATTCAAAGTAAGTCAGCTTCACCAAATATTTTATTATTTTAAAAATATTGGAGTTATATTCCTAAATAATAAATGGTATGATCAATATAAATTAATAAATAAATATGATTTTATTAATCTACTAATTTTTTAAATAGATAGCATTTTTGCCTTTTCTAAATATAGTAGGGAGTGAGAGAAATTAGAACTTAGATTATGCTAGTTGATCTAGATTTAGACAAGGTCTAATACTAGAGGAGTAGGACTGAGAAATAGTCAAAAATAGGTATCTAGACTTTATTTATTGACTATACAGGAGCATAAAAAATAAGACACCCTATGTCCAGTGGTGTAGTCTTATTCCAATGTTATTGTCATAAAGCTGAAATCTTTCTGGGTTCTATTTAGAATGCCTGTGTTACCCTATTATTAAAATTTTAAGGTTTGGAACCCCATGGAGCTCATTGTGTGCCAAATTTTATATTCAAAACCATTAGGAGCTCTTGGTGTTTGAAATTTAATATAAACTTAAGAAAGAGAGAGAAGGGGTTAGTGTGTAAATGATACACTAAATGCACTTCACACCCCATATGTCAACATGATTCCTACATACTAATACTTTGAAGAGGGATCAATCTAATGTAGTTATCTCATTTATGTGCTTGGTGAAATTTGTGTATGATCAATGAAACTATAATGCAAAATTAGATGTGCTTCAACTGGCTAGGGACTAGTGCAATGACTTGAGTAGGCTTGAAACTATGTTGGAAGGTTGTATGTAAAGAATAGGGAGGAGTGCTTGAGTGTACTTTCTTGTATTCTTGTGTCTCTCTTAAAAATGAGTTCTAACCCTTATAAATGGATTTTGAATTGCCTTTTATATGGAAACTAATGATCATGGGTTAAATGAATTCATGTGAAGTTGATAGGATAAAAGATAAGGAACTAGAAAAATCTAACCATTGGAGGCAAAAGTGAACTTGGATAATAGTGCCCAAAATAGGACACCCTATGTTATAGCACTCCTATCCCATTTGGCTGTTGTTTTTCTAAGGGGATGATACCTAGGGGGATGGATCTAGGCCTTAAAGGGCTACCTGTGACTAAAAGGGCTAAGTATGGAAAGCTTTAGATGACTAAGAATCAGTGAAAGAAGTAACCTAGAAGGGTTGTGTGAGCCAACATGATGACCTATGGATTAGGTGTCTTACCCATATTGAAGTTGTATAATTTTGCATTTTACATGACTATATGTTCACCAAATGATTTAAGTTTTAAAGGGATTATGGATTTCAAAACTATAGGCTATTAACTGGATGGAAAAATAAATTAGTGAATAAATATGCAACAAATATAACCACTAATTTGTAAAATAATTTACCTAATCTAATTATTTTAAAAATAGAAATGAACTACAAAAATATTTACTTAGCTATAAACTGATTGGGACAGATGGTTGAAAAACAAGAATTTGGTTTAGAGACTAGGTAGGGTGTTTTCAACAATAATATGAATTTAAAACTCTTCCTATATTATAATATAGTCCTCTAGATAGTAACACACCATGATAGTGTCCTTTGGGGGTGTGAAAGTGTCATTTTTAGGTAGATACTATGAGTTTTGAAGTGGACCTTTGCCTAAGTTCAAGATGCCTATGCCTATGTGCCTTAGTGTTCAATTACTTTATTTTCTCTGTTCTTCATTGATTTTAAATTTAAAACCACAAACCTCCATGTTGTTAGGGTATTTGAGGAACATAAGTAGAAAAGTGTAATTTTAGTTGGATAGGCTAGATGTCACCTCAACACCTCACTGTGTTAAGAGTTTCCTACATACCAATACCTTCAGCCTGATGTAGTTTTCCAAATCTAAGTGATGGTGCAAGTGGAAGTGAATGCTAGTATGAGTGCAAACTTTAGTAATTTGAGTGTGATTTAAGATTGTAAATCTAAGCTTAAGAGTGTTGTAAATGAGTGTATGCAAAATTAGGACATAATAGGGATTAATGACCTTGACTTGTATAGCTTTTTTTGAGGTTATTTGTGTGCATTTGGATTTGACTTCCATCTAATGCATAAAGGGATAAAAGTGGTGTATATATACTAATCATGTGTTTTTTGAGATGTGGAATAGGTTAATTTTGACCTTAATGTGTCTTTATAAATGGAAATATTCCTATTGTAAGAGAAAATAGGTAAGGGATAGTAATGCAGTCCCTTGGTCACTAGTACAGTTCTATCAAAAGGGTTGTGCTAGTGTTTAGGTGGTAGAATCTAGTGCACTAGAGATTTGGATGCCTAGGAGATCATCTGGGACTAATTTTAGTACATTTAGGTATGGGTTACACCTACAAAAATTCTAGATAATAATTGAAAGAGGCCCTAAGATAGGTCTAGGGTAAATCTAGGGATAGGGTAGTCTTAAGTGACACTCATTGCACTCATTTGACTTTTAATATGACTACAATGGTCCTTTTCAGCCAAAATCACATGGGACCATAGAATGCATGTGTAACATATATGCATTATTCTCAATTTATTTTTTTAGCTCCTTCAATGGCCTATGCCTATCCTCATGAATGTATTTAACCATCTTTTTCACAAAAAGTACTTGGCCCTAGTATATAATGTTGGTAAGTGTGATTTTTATTTTTATTTTCCCCCTTATTGATTAAACTTACCCCTCTTTTGTAGTTTTCCCTTTATCATCAGCTTGAAATAATCTCTAAACAATCTTGGCCTCACTAAGGGACAAGACATCCCTACACCATATAGTTTGTCATTGTTGGCTCAATGTCAGCTTATTGTTGGATAATTTTTCATAGACCATAGTTAATGTTTATAATTGATGCTATTTAATTGGATAGTGTGAAATATTTTTAACAAAAATAAATTAAATGCACCGATTTCTAAGTTAAATAGTCCCATCATCCAACTTAAACTAATAAAATCTAAGGAAAATAATATTTTACTAATTTTTTATTATATAAAATATAATGAAAATATGAAAACTAATGCCTAGAATTTATAAAGCAATGAAATATTTCATAGGAACAATTTTAAATAAAAATTAATAGGTAAAAAAATTATAATAATAGTTATGAAACAATTACTAATAAGGGATATGGATTGTACCGCTATGTATAAAATCCTTTATTACCCTTTTTCAGTAGACATTACCTATGCAGTGGTGAGGTTTTGGCATTCTACATTCTTCCACCTCATAGTTAGGAAATTAGTGTTTCATTTAATCCTCCTAGAATCACATAGGATGGGTGGGTGGCATAATATCTTCCCTTAGGAAAGTCCTCTTCTTGGACTATTTAGCATCTTGAAGAAAATCTATGTCCATGGTATTTTTATGTTGCTACCTATAATATTTTCATTTACTTTTTGGTATGTTATTTTGATAATATATTTTCATAGCATGTTTACCAAGCATTTGTGTTTTATTTTTATGAGTCACATTTAGTGTTGGAACAAATAAATAACTATCAATAATAATGGGCCATCTTGTTTTTGTAACCATATTTGTAATATTATTTTGATATGAATAAGAAAGATATCAATATGTTCTTAAAAAAATGACATGAAGTTATAATTTATTTTCTTAAGCATATAATTGATATAATTTTTTATTTGAGATTCAAATGCAACTATAGAAATTTGGAACTTTCCACCAAAATATTAACAAAATTGTCAACTCCTCTAATGAACTTTTTGGCTTTGAGTGTTTTTAAAATTTCATTGAAAAGAAAGGTGCAATGTAAATTGATGTCCAAAGAATTTTAAATATTATGGGCAATGGAAAAACAAGATAAATTTAATAATGTAATGTATGGGATTTGAAAAAGAGGTATAATTAGTAGTTTTCCCAAAAGTCTAAGCTATGCCAAAATGGATGGCATAATTTTTTTCTTTTAGTAAAGTAGGGTTTTGTAAATGGAAATAATGTAAATCATTAGTTTTATGTCATTTAAAACCCATGACCATTGACCTTGTCTCACCTTTTGTGTATGATGAAATATGTAATGATTATATAATATTTATGGTGGAGGTTACTATGACAAACAAGGTTGTGTTTTCCTAGATGGGGTATGGAAATGTGTTGTGTAAGGAGGAGAATTTTCATTTTATAGTGAACTTGAGAAATGATGAAATGGTGGGGAAGGGAAAGCCTATATACAACATGAAAGTGGTGAAATATTTTAATGTCAACTGAGTGGTCATTGCGAGGATCAATGATAGGGTATCTAAAGTGATGAACTCGATGAACCTTAGGAATATACATGTTCCAAGTTTAGTGACATGTCACATCTATTAATGTAATTTTTAGTAAGGAAAATAGAAGCTACAAGGTAGGCTCCAAGAATTCAATGTCTTGTCCCCACATCAATGACATTACCTCAATGATTTGAGACATACATCAAATGTATAGCCTTTTATTGCCTTGGCCTTTCTTTCAAGCGTATAGCTATGATGTTTCTATATGTTCTTAAGCCTAACGTAATTTCTCTAGGTGTTAATTATTGGCATCATGGATGAATGGAAGTAATAATATAAGTTGTAGGAGCTCAATGTATTTTCTTAGCATTATAAACATTTAATCATAGATTATATGTATTTAACAATATTAGTATAATATTTATTTAATAATATTTTTATAATATTTAATAACTACATAATATAGGGTACCCTATATTATACTATATTTAGTACAATACATTAAAGGGACCATATCCTATAGTTAAGTTGGATTTAGCACAAATTTTTGGATTTACATTACCTACATCGATAAAAAAGGTTCTACATCTTGTAGGGTGGTTACATATTTGATTTGCCATTTTATGTTTTCGAGGGTGGACAATGACATAATGAGAGTTGATTTGATTGTGAAATATCTCCATGTCTAATGCACAACTCAATTGAGCGATGCATTTTCACTAATGTGGGGATAAAACATTAAGGTCTAACAGTTTATCTTGTAGCTTCCACTCATCCATAATGCTAATATATTGAAACATAGATCAATTATATCTAGCTGAAAAACATATGGAAACACCATACTTAGACCCCTAAAATAAAGGGCAAGGCTATATAAAGCATGAAAATAGATAAATATTTCAATATGAGTTGGGTGGTGATGGTGAGGACAATAAAGAGGTATTATAGGTGATATCATAATCTAGGGGGGCATATAAAAATTTAATATATTATAAAATTTATAATTTAATTTAATATAACATTGATGGTGTTACATCATGATTCTCCTCTAGACTCATTGATCTATTAATTTTTAGATTTTTTGGTTAATGATTGGCTAAATTATTCTGTTAAGTGGTGATATTAGTATTATTCTAAATTTTGTATAGTTATATATTACTAATGATCATGATTGTTAACTTTTTGTTAACTATTTATATTTTACTCTTGTACATTATGATCATGATTATTCAATTTCTTAAGATATAGTAGTTTATTATGGATTATTTTTTAATATGATCTAACTACTATTTATTCTATTGAGGTGGATGCAAGATAGAGTCCACCCTCCTAAATATGACAAAGTGAGGGTATCATCAGAGAGGATGGTGTAGATGGAAACAAGTGGGGGATGAGAGAATGAAGCTAAAACCTAGACACACACCACTTATCTTAGCATTACACTTGTGTGTGTTGGTTGGTTAATATTTATTATTTACAACATGCATTATATTACTAACATGTTTCCTTGATTGATAATGTTGATTATCATTTATACATATTTCTTTAATCCTTCAGTGAAGTGTTTGGGATGTGATTGCATATTTATAAGGTTTTTTGGGTTACAATTTACATATTTAACTTATTATAACTTCTGCATTAATATCCTTTTATGATCTTGCTAAAGTGAGAAGTCAAATGTTAAAATATGTGGTGCAACAATAA